>OY728119.1:401066473-401330274 GCA_963277665.1 Viscum album
TTGAGTTGCACTATTTCTATTATACTCTTACACTGTTCTTTATTCTGTCTATTTCTCACCATTTTAGTACCTCCTCTGTTTCTCCCTCGAGCTTTTAGGGTATCCTACTGAGTATCTTTATACTCACCCCTGCGTGAGCTTTTCTCACACTTGGTGTGCCCTTGAAGACGACGGTTAGGTCGATCAAGACTACGGAAGAGCGTAGAGGACACATGAGCTTGGGCTGCGTTCAGTGGTCATAGTAGGACATTCAGGTGTGAGAATCACCAGATGTTTACTTTTTTTTACCTATTTCCAGGTTGTGGAACCTTTGGGGTTGGGCGCGTGTTTTTCCCTTTTTCTGTTCAGTTAACTTTTCATTACTTTTCATCACTTTACTTGTTCTATTTAAAATTTGATGGATGACTGTGGTTGGGTTATAGTTATTTGTCCTTCTGTTTTCTTTTTACTCTACACTATTGCATTGAGAGGGTTGTGTGTGTGTGTACAGGTACTTAGGCGAAGGCCTCCCTAAGATCGTTATGCCTTCGACACTGTTCGCCAGACCCTGGCCTATGGAGTCGGGCCTGGGGTTGTTGCGATTGAGACCGGTAGGGTCGAGTTGTGAAAAAGTGGTATCAAAGGGAGGTTCGTTCCTTGGGGAATTGTTCGGATGTCCCTAAAAAGGAATTTGTTGGGATTTAGGGAAATAATGTCGATGGGTCTCGAGAGTAGCTCTCAGGACAGGGAGTCCAGTGATGGTACGAGCGGCCGACGTGTCCATTCACCAGGACCCTGATAACCCGCTTGTCGACTCGGCACACTGAGACACTTGTTGCAGGGGATTTGGAACATGCATCAGGTAGGATTGAGTATCTGACTATCCTTTTTGAGTCATCTCCCCTTTGTTATTACTGATATATATATATATATATATATATATATATATATATATATATATATATATATATGCTCCTCTGATCTCAGTAATCCTTGATAATTCTTAGTATTCCCCCACAATAGTAGCCAGAAAGGATACCCTCTCCAGTTCATGATGACGACATGGCGAGTGATGAGGCATCATTTCAGGGACCCTCACATGATCCCCTTCCACCCAGTGGATCAGCAGTAGCTCCTCCATCTGGAGAGCGGTAGTTATTACTAGCAGTACATGCCGAGGTTGAGCGCAGGCTGAGTGCACTCTGAGACTTCCAGCGTCAGCGGCCGCAGAAGTTCCACAGGGACCTGGATCCCCAAGCATTGGAAGACTAGATAGAGTCCGTGGACCAGCTTTTAAGGCTAGTATGGACACCAGTGGACTAGATGGTATCCTTATCTACCAGTATTTTCCTCGGGACGACCGGGCGTTGGTTGGGGTTGGTTACGCAGACCCACGATGAGTCGTCTCTCATGTGGGATAACTTCCTGCAGCTCTTCCGGGAGGAGTAGTCCACCTCTTATTTATGCTCCATTCAGATTCAAGAGTTTCTAGATCTAAAGAAGGGGGGGGGGGGATGACAGTGGCACAATACTCGGCCCGGTTTACCTATCTAACACGCTAATCGTAGGATATGGTCCGTGATAGTTACTTTTGGGCGCGTAAGTTTGAACAAGGTCTTTGCAGGGAGATTCTTGCTAGTGTAGTGCCCCTGTGCATCCCTACTTATGCCGGGGGTACTAGAACGGGCGTTCATGATAGAGAGCTTCTTGGCTAAGGGACGCCAGCTGATAAGGCTTAGCAGTGGCCACTTCAGAGCAGAGTCTTCAGTAGTAGGCAGGCAGCAGAGAGCAGAGCCTCAGTGGAGGAGACCCTTCAATGAGCAGACTCAGGGGTAGGGTCGTACACCGTAGTGGCGCCGTAGAGTACCAGGGAATTCGGGAGATAGATGGTGCTATGCTTCTGACTGACATGGTATCCTATCATGAGACTACCCGACCAGGCGTATCGAGCAGCTGTGGCAGGCAGTGGGTGCACTACAGCGGCAGAGGCTGCGCCGTGACCAGGGATCTCCCAAGCGAGGACAGGATGGTCCTCAGGAAGGTGGAATATGCATAGCAGTAGGACCTGGAGGTGGGGGATAGTGTTTCGAGGTCCTTCCACCGCCACCACTGGGTGGCCCACACTAGGCTCAGGGAGATGGCAGTAAGGGCCGCAGACAGCTTCAGGCTATGGGTGTTCGTGACCCCCTAGTACATGAGATGGTTCTAGGTACGATTTGTGTTTAATCTATGCTTGCTTCGGTACTAGTAGACAAAAGCACCAACCACTCTTTTATATTGCTGCTTTTGGTACGGGAGTTGGAGCTCCCAGTAGAGGCACTGACTCCCGCATTTATCCTTGAGGTTACTAAGGGAAGTGCATCATTAGTGACCTTTGTCTGCAGATAGTGCGAACTGTCGTTCAGAGGAGAGAGATTCATGTAGGACCTACTTGTCATCACGATGGAACTTTATGACATCATCTTTGGCATGGATTGACTTTCCATAGTTCACCCCCAGATTAACTGTTGACGCAGACTAGTAAGATGCGTCCATTATGATGGGACAAGGTTCACCATCCTTGGTGAAAGAGACCTCATGGAAGAGCAGACATGTACTCTGAGTAGGATACCATGACCTTTTTCTCACCAGTTGGTGAGTATGGCTCTCGGAGAAACAGGCACTATAGGCACCTGGATCCCTACCGTTGTAAAGAACTACATGAACGTCATTCTCGAGGATGTCCTGGGACTACCTCCTAGGTGAGAGATGGAGTTTTGCAATGACTTGTAGTTGGGGACTGCCCCGATATCATGTGCAGCATATCAGATGGAACCCATAGAGCTTCAGAAGCTATGCCATCAGTTGGAATACCTTCGTGAGAATGGATTCATCCGGCCCAGTGTGTCCCCCTCAGAGCTCCAATTTTGTTTATGAAAAAGGCGGATGGGAGTCTACGACTTTGTGTGGATTGTTGTCGCCTGAATCAGGACACGATAAAGAACAAGTACCCTTTTTTGAGAATTAATGACCTCTTAGACCAGTTGAGAGATGCGAAGTGGTTCTCCAAGATTGATCTTCGATCTGGCTACCACTAGTTGCGGGTTTGTGAGGCTTACATCCTGAAGTTGGCATTCCGTTTTCATTATGGGTATTATGAGTTTCGGGTGATGCCCTTTGTCCTGAAGAATGCACCCACCGTTTTCATGGATTTGATGAACCGTATCTTCAAACTGTACTTGGACTGGTTTGTGGTTGGCTTTATTAACGACATACTCATATACTCTTCAACAGAGGAGGAGCACGCAGAGCATTAGAGATTGGTCCTAGACGTACTCTGGGAGCACCAGATGGTTGTGAAGATATCGAAGTTTTAGTTCTAGACTCATGAGGTTCACTTTCTGGGGCATATCATTTCGAAATAGGGTTTGGCTGTAGATCCCACAAAGATAGAGGTAGTTCTTTCTTGGGAACCACCAAAAAATGCGTCAGAGGTGTGGAGCTTCCTTGGTTTGGTAGGGTACTACAGGAGGTTCGTGGAAGATTTATCCAGGATTGCTGCCCCTTTGAATGCATTGACATGGAAGGGACGACCGTTCACCTGGACTGATCAGTGACAGAAGGCCTTTGAGGAGTTGAGGCAAAGGCTGACTAGTGCTCCAGTGTTGAGGCTTCCAGAGGAGGGTGTTGAGTTCATGGTGTACTACGACACATCAGGAGCTGGGATCCGGTGCGTTCTGATGCAGTAGCGGGCATTGATTTCATATGGTTTGAGGAAGTTGAGGCCCCATGAGAAGAATTATGTGACTCAAGATTTGGAGCTGGATGCGGTGGTCTTCGCCATGAGATTATAGAGACACTACCTTCTGGGTGAGCGTTTTGTGGTCTACTCAGACCACCAGAGCCTCAAATACGTCTTCACTCAGAGGGATATGAATCTGAGGCAGAGGCACTGGCTGGAGTTTCTGCAGGACTATGATTTCGAGATAGTCTACACTCCAGGGAAGGGAAACGTAGTAGTAGATTCCCATAGTAGGAAGTCCCATGCTCGACTAGTGCGGGAAGCTTTAGAGCAGTTGGCTCCCCTACAACTGACCTTGGTGGAGCAGGAGGGTACAAATTTTCTACAGTCGATGGTGTTGACTTGTTCGATCCTTGAGCATGTGAGAGAGTCCCAGCTGGGGGATGTCGATAGTGAGGTGCTGCGTGATCTGATTTCCATGGGTGACGCACCCGATGGGTATTCTGAAGGAGGGAATCACAAGATCCTGTTATAGGGGAGAGTAGTAGTACCAGTGGAGATGTGGGAGGAGGTGATGTAGGAATTCCAAACTACTCCCTTGGTCGTACATCCTGGTGTGGGGAAGATGTACAGAGACCTTCAGTAGTAGTTTTGGTGGTCTGGCATGAAGCAGAGCGTAGTTGAGTTTGTTTCTTAGTGTCTTACGTATCAGTAGGTGAAGGCAGAACACAAGGTTCCGGAAGGGTTGTTGCAACACCTTGATATCCTGGAGTGGAAGTGGGATGAAATATCAATGGATTTCATCACAAGGATTCCACGTATAGCGAAGGGCCATGATTTTATTTGGGTGATAGTGGACTGACTGACGAAGTCGGCACACTTCCTTGCCATCAGGGAGCAGAGTTCGGTGGAGAGTCTAGGGCAGCTATATGTTCGGGAGATCGTCTGCCTTCATGGATTACCCTCGATGATCGTCTCCAATCGTGATGTGTGGTTTATGTCGCGATTGTGGCGAGGCCAGTAGGAGGCATTTGGGACTCAACTGCGGATGAGTACAACTTTTTACCCCCAGATGGATGGGCAGACCGAGCACACTATCTACGTGTTAGAGGATATGCTTAGGGCGTGTGTGTTAGACTTTGTCCTAAGCTGGGAGGATCACCTGGAATTGGTGGAGTTCGTGTACAACAATAGTTACCACTCTAGTATCAGCATGGAACCTCTTAAGTCTCTCTACGGGAGACCCTGTAGGTCACCATTGTGCTGGAAGGAGGTTGGGGAGACCTCCCTCGTGGGCCTAGAGTTGGTGCAGGCGATGAAAGAGAAGGTTTAGGTCATTCGTGAGCGGACGAGGATGGCTCAGAGTAGACATAAGTCCTACGAAGACCATCATCACATACCTTTGGATTTTGAGCAGGGGAGCCATGTCTTTTTTAGAGTCTCCCAGCGGCGTGGAACACAGAGGTTCGACTGGGGTGGAAAGCTATCCCCGAGGTTCATTTTCCACTTTGAGATCATGCGCAGGTTTGGTGAGGTTTCCTACCTTCTTGCTCTACCCTCATAGCTGGAGAGGGTGCACGACGTCTTGCACATGTCACAACTGAGGAAATACGTGCAAGACCCCATGCACGTCATCAACTAGGGAGAGATGGACATTGAGGATGGAGCCACCTTTATGGAGCACCTAGTGGCGATTGAGGACCGGAAGGAGTAGACCCTGTTTGGATAGACCATTCATTTGGTTCAAGTATTGTGGCAGCACAGGAGGGTACAAAAGAGCACCTGGGAGTGGGAGAGCCAGATGCCGACTCAGTATCCCGAGTTTTTTTTTGTAGTTTTGTTTTTCGTGGATGAAAAACTTGAAGGATGGAATGATGTAAGAACCCGGGTTTTGAACATGTAAAACTTTGAAATTTTCTTGATGTTATTCCAGAGTGGGGAATTCAGACGGCGTGTGATTCTGAGCCCTGGTGTCACCATAATTAAATTTTAAGTGCGTTCACACTAGAAATGCCGAATAAAAAAATAACTCCTAAATGGTTTCTTGGATGGGAAAACGGAGTGTACGTTTGTGTCCGGAGCGTGCCACTTACCCTAGGAGGGGTGTTACTTTTAAGGTTGTGTCCCTTCTGTGGAAAACACCACAAGGGGAGTTTTCGAAATTTAGTAACCTCAGGCGTGAACTATATAACTTCTGAAAAAAGGCTCAGATTAAAATTCTGAGAC
This sequence comes from Viscum album, assembly GCA_963277665.1. NCBI lineage: Eukaryota > Viridiplantae > Streptophyta > Magnoliopsida > Santalales > Viscaceae > Viscum > Viscum album. Next base: position 401,072,400 of record OY728119.1, read on the forward strand.
CGACGTTGTGCTCAGAACATGGATTTTACCCTAGAGGCGGCTTAACTCCGACCCTAATGAAAGTTTGGGTATGGGCCTACTGGTGGGTGTTTAAGTTTGTTTCCGTACTTAAACACATCACCCCCTTCTTCCTCCTTGGCTTTCTCTGGAGAAAGCTCTCCCAACAAGGGAGAAACCTTCTTCAATCTCCTCCTCCTCCTCAGCATGGTGGTTGCAGCTCCGGCGGACCGTTCGGGAAGTGACGGGCTACGCCCTGCCAGGTAGGTTCTTGTGTTTCATTTTTTTTAAATTTTGCATCTACTTTAAACTCAAATAATAGCATCGATATGCTTTTTAATTTTTGAGTGAAGGCCATATTTGAGTAGGGATCGATCTGAGATTTCCAATGAGTCTTTAAGATCAAATTTTCGAGTCTCGGGGTGTCTGGGGTGACCCAGAGAATTTTTCCAGCCAAAACCCCCCGTTTTTGGTCGTTCCAGGCCGGTACGGTGGCTCCGCGCGGCGGTCTGACTGGCGATGACGACGGCACGGATCCCCGACTGTGGCGCAGGCTTCACCAGGCAGTGGCGCGGGCTTCCCCGGGTGGCGGCGTGGCCCTTCGGTGGTCAGCGCAGGTGAGAGGGATGACAGCCCGGTGGTCCGTGCTGCAGGAGCGCGGGTCGATCGGCTTCGCCGGTCAGCGTGCGGCGCGCGAGACCAGGGTCGCCATGACCCCAGGTACCGGCCGAGACCCGCAAAGCGCGGGTATCGTGGAAAAGAATGCAGACCGGCTCATACCGTTCTAGGTAAATCCGCGTGGCCCGTGCGGTGAACCGCGAGCCGCGGTGGACTGGGTGTTCCGGGCGGCTGAGCCACGGACCCCCAGTCTGAAGGGGATGGACCAGCCGAACCGGTAAGCCCCACCCTGTCTCCGTCCGTTGGTGTTAAAACACCTCTAAATTGAAAAATGGATGTCGGATTTGCGCGCTGTCTACGACAACACGATCCTTGGCTCAAGACGGAAATTTTGAGTTGGTATCGAGTATTTTTAATTCCCTAGACGAGGGATCGGTGGCACAACATGCCCGTTAAGTATTGTTTAGCGCCTCACTGCGATTCTTCTTCCGGATGGCGCGAGCACATCCAATGTCTGTTTCAGGAGCCGTCAGCACAGTTGTAACCCTGGCATCTAGACAAAGTAGTCCAGGGTGGTTTCAGGCGTTGAAGATGGAGTTGAGGCGTGGGCCCCACGGGCCGTCTTTTAAGCTGTGTGCAGCGTTTTGTGACTTTTTAATCAGACGTCCGTTCAGGGCGAATGAATAGTCGATTTGGCGTGTTTTTTTGAGAGCATCGCGATGGCGCAGTTTTCTCGACCCCTTTTGGGACCGAGGTGTGGGCCCGATGAGACGCCGTATGGGCATAAAGTGGTGTTGAATAACATTTTCTTCAGGAGTTTGTTTCCAATGAGTAAATAGTCTTCCTCGCATGTTTTTCCTCAAGGATTACAACGATGTAATCTGTTTGGGTGTGCGGAGCCTCTTTCGATATCTCACTAAATATGGAAACATGAAAGGGTGTTGGTCGAAGGTTCCTTTAACGCACACCGAACCAATGCACGATAGTGATGTTAGTGACACCCAGTGATGGCACGGGCAGTGCAGAGTTATCAGATCAATTCCGGGATTACCCTCGAGTGGGTCTGGGTAGTGGGTTACCCACTGGTGTACCAGGGTTTACCCTCCAGTGGGGCTAGGCAGTGGGTTACCCATTGAACTTAGGGTTTACCCTATAGTGGGGATGGGCTGTGGGTTACCCATTCATCTTAGGGTTTACCCTCCAGCTGGGCTGGGCACTTGGTTAACCAACGACCTCTTAGGGTTTACCCTCTAGCTGGGCTGGGCAGTGGGTTAACCGACGAATTCTTTCAGACTCATCCCTTTCTATGTGGCTAGTCAGTGACTTTTCTCTATAATTACTAGAGAGAGACCCTTGGTTGTATAGTTTAGCGATGAGACAACTTTGACGTGCGAGACTATTTGGTATCAGTGATGGATATCCTTAAAACTGTTGGTGACTTTTCCTGGCTTGATCTTGGAGATGGTGACCCCCCTTTGCACTCGTTCGGGATTCTTGTTGAGAATATATATATATTTATACACCCTACTTTTTTCCCATTCCATGGGTTCAATTACTTTCCTTCTAGGAGGGGGGAATACACGCGGGGTATGCCACATGCTTTCCGGGTCTAGATCCTCTTGGTTGGAGGAGTCTACTTCCTTCCTTCTATTGGGTTGAGCTTCACTCTCTCTATTGTACTCTTACACTATTCATTGTTCTATCTACTGCTCACTATTTTAGTACCTCCTTTGTTTCTCCCTCGAGATTTCAGAGCATCCTACTGAGTATCTTTATACTCACCCCTACTTGGGATTTACCCTCACTTGGTGTGCCCTTACAAATGACTGACAGGTCGATCGAGAATATAGAGAAGAGTAGAGGACATATGAGCTTGGGCTGCATTCAATGGTCGTAGTAAGACATTCAGGTGTGAGACTCACCAGTTTACTTTTGTTTAACTGATGTCGGGTTGTGGCACCTTTCAGGCTGGGCGCATCTTTTTCCCTTTTTCTGTTCAATTATCTTGTCAGTACTTTTCATCACTTTACTTGTTATATTTAAAAGTTGATGCATGAATGTGGTTGGGTTATAGTTGTTTCTCCTTTAGTTTTCTTTTTTACTCTGCACTTCTGCATTGAGTGGGCTGTGTGTGTGTGTACAGGTACTTAGGCGAAGGCCTCCTTGAGATCGTTACGCCTTCGGCTCTTGTCGCCCGCCCCTGGCCTATAGAGGCGAACCTGGGGTATTTGCGGCTCAAGATCGGTAGGGTTGGGTCGTGACATTATCTTAATAATATTTATTTTACTTTTAATTTTTATTCATCAAATAAGTATATTAAAAAAGTACAAAAAATTGAGGTAGTAATTAATTTATTAATGAAGAGATAAAATAAATGTTATTAAAAACATTTTAATAAATATAATTTGGGATAATTACTATGTGAAATTAATTTTCTAGCTTACCTTGACACTTCAGGGATATAATAAAAGTTTTGGATCTAGGTTCAATTATTATTTTTATATTTTAAAAAATCCATGAAATAAATAGTGTCAAAATTGACACTTTTGATATTTTGTCAAAATAACGTTTTATTAAATTATTTAAAAATAATAAAACATTTTTAAAAATATATAATATTTATTATATGGTCGAAAATGTTATAAATTAATCTTTTATGTTCTCATTTACTTCAAATATGTAAATATTTCACCCTTTTAATATTGAAATATTTGTTACCCTAGTTAAAAATTAAATAGAATAACTAAGTGTTAATTAAAATGATAATGCATAAATTGACTTTAACACTTGTATAAAATTTACAGGTTGATTATATTATAACCCTATATCATCTCATATTTTAAATTTTGAGATTTTGGAGTTTTTTGAGTGGGGTTTTATTTTAATATAAATTAATAATTTTGAGATTTCCAAAAGTGCCCCTCACCTCAATTATAAAAGGGAACTTCCTCCATCAACTCTTCACTTAATTTATATAATTGATTCTCAACAATACCCTGAATAATTCTATTATAAACATCCATATAAACATTCTATAGGTCCTGTTATTCTTCAAATACCATCTCTAGTGATCTAAGGAGATTTAGAGGAGGCACATCGAAGAAGAGGTAATATCATCTACCGATTCTTTCAAACTTATTTCTTATTATACTTCCACCTAATGAGTTGTTTCATTATAAAGTAATAAATAAAATATTAATTATATAATGAGTGTTTATTATAATTATTAAATGAATGTATTCCACCTTCTACCCATCCTATGAAAAATGAAACAACCACACGTGCGTACGTACGACTTACCGTCACCACGCCGTGATGTAATCCATTTTTCACCACCACCGTACATAGATGGGTATAATGATGGAATTAATATATATATATATATATTATAAATATAAAATTATATTTATTATGAGATACTATACACCATCCACTTCAATACCATTCAACAATTATGGGAATGATATTGTCGCTTGTGCGTATGTACGGCTTACCGTCTCTATGATGCGATGTGATTTTTTCTACATAATATTCATTAAAGAATGATTATATAAATGAATTTAATAAATAAATATGATATATATTATAATAATACCATGATATAAATGATATAACTATAACCTAAAAATATGAATAAGACCTTATCCGACAAAACATGCATAAGAACATAAAGCAGTTAATACCCGAATAACGAGTAACAATGAAATGTTACAAACAAATAGATGAAAATATGATCATAAACATTATCATAAAAATTATTATGATTATGTAATAAATCAGTAACATTATTTAAATCATTATACAGAAGTTTCAGAAATATACAATGCATATCAGACCTAAAGTAAGGGATAACTTTTCAATCTCATTTTTATCTGAGATTGTTTATTCGTAAGTATATACTGAAGTATATTTATCTTCCATGTACATGTTTACTGAATATATATTTAAAAATAATATTTATATACTATTATAATTGTTTAAATTCATATTTACCAATTGGTGAATTGTTTACTAAACATAATGAATGGAATAGTTTTTTGTTTTTGGTACGATGTATTTTTTGACTTTTTTTGAAAAAGTACAAGAATAATATTTTTTAACTTGTATGGAATGAACATATTTTTATGGTTTCATAATGCCTTACTTCCTTGAAGATTACCCTAAATTCTTACAAGGTTATTTTCACATGTAATTATTTATTCTAAAATTGTGTGGTATTTTGAGAAAAGAAAACATTTTTAAAGAAGAAAGGATTTTTTCTTTAGGAATTAAGCTCAAGTGTTTTATCAATATTATTTTCCATCTAGGATGACAAAGGTTTATGTTTATATAACTTTTATTACTGTGATTTGATCTTTTTTATGATGGAATGTTTTTTATAAAATCCATTTTTTTATATCAATTATGATGGAATGATGTTTAGGAAACCAATTTTATTTCATGGGGTATGTTATGTTGAATATTTTTATGTATTTTTGGAACACATAATAATGATTCCATTATGAGATGGGTGGGACCTATATATCCATAAAATGCATTGGGTAAAGATTTATATCTCATTATATAGACATGACTAGAACATCAAGGAAATCTAGTTCAGTAATACATGGCTAGAATGAGGAGTGATCTCAGTTTAGTAATGGACTTTGTCTACTATGATGGTCTTGAAAACGAGCCTTGACTAATATAAAATGATTTTCTATGCTTATGTGTGTATTCCATGAAATTTCATGTCTTATGTTACAAATATTTGGTTTAAATTTCAATTTTATGATTTATGCCATGACATGATATTATGATCTTTTATATGAAGGATAATATTTTCAAATGTTATGTTATTATGATTATGATATGATTGATATTTCCCTTGTTTACCCTTATTGAGAATATAAGCTCACCCTTTTATATGTTTCTTTTCCCCAAGTCATGAATATGGGTATTAAATAAGATATGTAAAAAATGACTCTATTTATGTAGAAATATGCAAGAGACAATGTAAATTTTTTATGAACCAGTTGTTTATGTTTCTTATTTTCTAAATACACTAAACCAATATAGTCCTAGCATGGTTTTTATTATGTTAAGAAATAAATATTCACCAATTTTGAAGAAAAAACTATATATAAAGTAGGGAAATTATATAAATAAGGATCCTACATACCTTTAATGTCAAGTGATAATGAACTTAAAATGTATTCTATTGATTGAATTGTACTTTTAGACAGTCCATTTATTTGAGGATGGTAGGTGGTGCTTAAATAAATCTAACAATCAAGTTCCTTATGAATAATCTTCTATAATTTCGATGTAAAATGAGGATATAAATCAAAAAAATTGAAATAGGTGAACCATGATTTCTTATAACCACATTAATATATAGCCTTATGAGGTGATCAAGAGGCAAATATTCTCTTATAGCAAAGAAATATACATATTTTTTAGGTGATCAATGATAATCCATATTGTATCATTATTTATAAGAGTATTTAGTATTCCTATGAAAAATTTCATAGTAATTTCATCCCATTTTTACATAGGAATATGAAGAGGTTGTATGAATCCTCTAGGATGCTATATTATAGCTGTAAATTGTCAAAAAACCAAACATTTGGACACATAAGAAAAAATTTATCACTCCATGTTATCCCACCAAAAATATTCCCACAAATCACTATACATATTTATGATACTAGGGTTTATAGAGAAATTCTAGATATTAACATAATATAACAATTCCATTTTTATATTAAGTTTATATAGAACAAATAATCTCCTTCCAAACATCATAACAACATCTTGAAAAATGAAGTCTGATAATTTATCATCATTCAAACCTTTAATTTTCTTATGAAAGTTATCATCCTATGATTGAGAGTTTTTAATATTTTCTAATAAATATGATTTCAAAATCATTTGAAAAATGAGTGATGTATCCCCTTTATTAATAATTCCAATATCCATATTTACTAGATCCAAGAACAGTTGATACCTCTCAATCCTCACTTGGGTTATGATTCCATTATCTTTCATACTTAATAAATCCTATAACTTATTTTATTTCCTAGGTGGTAATGTTTTGAGAATTCATAATTATTGAGTAGCTCGAGACATTTCATTTTTCTCTTGTTGAGTTAATTTGGTGAAAAGATACATTTTAGGATTTTATGATTCGTGTGTATCTCACATAATTCACTATAGAGATACTGTCTTCATATATTCTATGAAAGGATAATATCTACCAACTCAAGATCATGGGTTTGATATTTCTATTCACGAGTCTTTAATTAACCTGATGCATATGCAATAATTTCATTATTTTTTATTAGTAAATAACCAATTACCTTATTCAATGTATCACTATATATCACAAACCCATCATTTCTAGATTGTATATTCAAAATCAGATCATTGACCAATATCCCATTCATTTCATCAATTATTAAAATTCCTTTTTACAAACAAACTTAAACTCTTTACATGTAATATTTTTAATGAGTTATCTAACCAATAAAAATTCTGAATGAATCAACGATTGTAACCCGCTAAACAAATAAATCTACATACGTTAGTTATGTTCGTTTGTATAGGTCATTCCATGACTACCTTTTTCTTTATAGGATCAACTGATATTCCATCCTTTGAGAAAATATGGACAATAAAAGAAAATTCTTCAATCCAAAAATTACACTTACTAAATTTACCATATAACTCATTCCTTTTGAGAGTCTCATGAATGATCGATAAGTGATTATTATGGTCCTTATAGATTTTAGAATACAACAAAATATAATCAATGAATACCAAAAAAACCAATATATTCTTTAAAAAGACTATTCATTAGATCCATAAAATTAGAGGGTGCCATAGTTAATACAAATGGAATTAGTGTAAACTCATAATGTCTATACCCATTTCGAAAAGTTGAATTTAGAATGTAATTTATCTTTAATTGAAATTGATGGTACCCATAATGAAGGTCAATCATTGAAAAATATCGATATCCATGTAGTTGATCAAATAAGTCACTAATGAAATACATATGATAATTGTTCTTTATTATAATAGCATTTATCACCCTATAATCAATGCAAAACCTCATGAATTCATATTTCTTATTAATGCGGTGAATAAGGTATCCCCATAAATAAACACTAGGGAGAATAAATCCCTTATCACCCAACTCCTCTAGTTTTTTATTTAACTCCACTAGTTCCATTGTGTAAATTTTATAAGGATTATTTGATATTGGTGTCACATTAAAGATTAAATCAATAGAAACTCAACTTCACACTCTGAAGTATTTCTAGACAATTCATCAAGAAATACAACAATTTATTCCTATACAATAAGTACACACTCAATTTGAAGATTACTATCTCCATCACTAGGTGTTTTTTGTTCAATAATATCATTCAATAGAGCTATTGGGGTTGGATCTATATATGAATTAGATGATTTCGTCTCTACTCTAAATATAAGTAATTATACATATTCCTTAGAAATTATAATTTCCCTCTTCTTATAATAATTTTTTTTCATAATATTTTGAAATACTTTACATACCAAGGATTATATCAAAGTCAACCACATGAATTATAATTAGGTTAGTAAATAAATCATGTTTATGTATCATAATGGGGACTTCTTGACACATCCTTGTTGTAGTGATACTTCCCATAAGAGTTTTGAATAACAACTGAATTCTTAAATTAAATGGGAAATATCTATTTTTTTTGTAAAACTGGGTAGATATAAAAGGGATTGAGGATATAGAATAAAATAAAGCATTATATAAATTTTATAATAGGATTAATGTATATACCACCACATCATTGGGTACTTCCACTAAGGCTGTAGTGATCACATAATATCAAAAATTACCCTTTATCCTCTTATGTGGTGGATTCTATTGATGCTTGAAGAACTAATTTGTGTAGTTCCCCATCTCCCTACAGTTAAAATAATAAATAACAGTGTTTTATTTATCCCCTTTACATTTTCCCCAGCGACACATATCTCCACAATTTTAAAAAACTATTAATCCCTTCAAGAATTTCCCACTTCGATTCGGTCAACAATATTTACAATGTGGAAATCAATATGTTATATTCTTCTTCTTTGATGAATTCCCTATTTCATGTTGTTAAGATGTTCTCTTCTTCACTTTATTTCTCTTAAATATATAAGATCTAGAGAATTAATTCACTATTTAGAAGGAACATAAAACTATTTCATCATATGATGAAAATGTTTTAGAGGCCAACGCCCTTCAGATAATTGTCTTAAGAAATTAAAATAAATGTTCAATCTTGTACTCTGTATTTTATACGTAATCCACATAATACCTAACTAACTTGTTAAGTTAACTTCATACTTCAAAACACTTTCTATAAGGACCCAGACATTAACATTACATATTCTTGAGGCAAGTCAAGAAAGTTTCCTTATTTCATATTGAGGATCTTTTCTTGTTTAGAGATTTATATAATTAGGAAATAACTCAAACATAACAAATCCATAATAATACAAAGTGGACACTTTCAAATAGTATATAATTGTTACAAAAATAAACCCTTTTAAAAATAAAACACGATTTCTTTTCAAAAAACATTTTCGATACCTTCATCATGACATCCTATTTGTCCTTGAAAATATTAATAACTATGATTTTTTTTAAACATTGGATGAGAAAAAAATATTAGTAAAGGGCATAAAAGTAGGAAAGAAACCTTTAGTTGATGAATATTTTAAAACTCATTAAAACAGTTTAATAAAATCATACTTTTCACCCATAAAACATAAATTATTTAACATATATCATGAAATGATAAGATTCATGAAAAACATCTTAGAAATCATAAATCATAAATGTAACTTGTGGTATCCACATTCTACTTACATTGTAGCTTTCAAAACTTAATAGGGAGTAACCTTCATGGCTATGTTTGGAATACCCATCACAAAATATTACCTAAATCTCTAAGGAGAATAACTACTATTTAACTCTATCTTATTACCCAATGTATTAGAGAGATTTCATGGGCTCAACCTCCCTCATTTTATCATGGAACCACCCATATACATATACAATTCCTAAGAACCATAACATAGTCATAACACATGAAGACAATAATAAATAAAAAAAATAACATTTCCACTTTGAAATCACATTTCGTCTCTACAAGTCGTGCACCCATAAATGAAAAACAATATTTTAAAATAAAATGGTAAACTTGTAAATTAAAAATTAAAACATAATAGCGACATGAAAGCGAGAAATTCAATTCATGGAATATATGTTAAATTTTTTTTCAAGTTATTTAAATAATCAATCCATTTTTAAAACATAATTAAAAAATTTAAAAATAATATTTTTGAATCAAAGTTTCCCATACCACTTTGAAACTTTTAGAATAATTTTTTTTAAAAAATTACTTTACATATAAATAAATCCTTAAATTTTTTTTAAAAAATGTACATTATTCATAAATATTGAGAAGAATAAATCTTTAAAACATTTAAAATGATGTTTTAATTAAAGATTCACTTATCACTTGAGAAACACATAAATAAATATATTTAAAGAATAACATTTAAAAAAGCATTAAATATCATGATAATATAGTAATTCATGATATGATGTGTCAAAATGGTTTTATATACACCTTATAGGATAATAAAGGTTCATAACATCAAGATATGTCTCAATGTAAAGAGATTGAGACAAAATCTATTACCTTGAGTCTGAATCATCTTATACGTTCTTTATATTCCTGAATAATAAACTTAAGTTAATCTATACTTGCTTGAAAACCATTTTCACATTAATTATTCCTTTTATATCACTTATTATCATGTTATAACAATTACATAATTATTTAAGTTCATATCATATATTTTGTTGATATTCAGTACTTGAGTTGAAAATGAACATGGTATGATGTCTATAGTTCATCTGATCATAATTCAATCATATCTAGAATAATATTTATTAAATTATTATCATTTTTATTAATCAATTAAAATTTTAAATCAAAGCATTATATATTGTTATAAAAAATGCACAATGTTATAATCATGGAGACGGTCAGCCGTACATACGCATTAATAACGTTTCCATTTTTCATTGATCATTATGGAAATAATGTAATTATTATTTTATATTTACACAATTATCATAATATTATAAAAATCATAATAATAATTTAAATATACTTATATGTATATATATCATACAAGTGATGTGGTGAATAAAAATGATTCATATCGCTTTGTGGAGGTGATAGTTCACACGCACACATGAACGACGTTATCATTTTTAGGTTCATGGAAATTAAGAAAATAATTGATATATTATTCTCTTCTAATAATAAACATGTCATGAAAATAATATAAAAATATTAATTCTATCATTATGATCAGTCTTGAGAGACGATAATGAAAAATGAACTATATCGGTTCGCGAGGGGGTAGTCCACTATACACAAGATTGAAATATTCATTTCCCATTTGATGAAATTGGATATGGATTTTGGGGATGATATAAAAATAATAATATCTCAGTATATTTAGGATACGAATGTTATTATTTTGTTAGGTTTGGAGGATATTTGAAGGAAGTGGAAGAAAAAAAATAGAAACACATAAATAAAAACATTACATTTCCTTCAGATGATCACATTTCATAACACCTTAACAACTCTAAGAAGGGTGTTTTTAATAAAATAAGGATTAAATAATAGGGGTAGGTAATCTAGTAAATGTTTCGAGTAGATAATTACTGAAAAAATGGTTCTTGAAATGTTAGTAATAGAGAAGAGTGAGTACCTTTTTATAGATGAGGGGAGGAGAACCCTTGGAAACTCATAAAATATTAAATTAATATAAATTAATTTTTAAATAAAAATGACTCCAACTTGAGTTATATATAATATAATATCAGGATGATTTGAAATCCTCTCATACAATAATTTTTATAAATGTATTTATTTTATTTGAAAACTTATCTTTTCAGTTTACCATTAATTAATCTATTTTAATTTTAATTGTGGTAACAACATTTAAAATATCAACAAGACATAAATTTTACTTATATGGGGTAAATTACCCATAAATTGATACTTAATAAAATTTTAGTGCATATAATATCCACTTGCAAGATTTAAATATTTTTATTATTCTTAAATAATTTAATAAAATATCATTTTTATAAAATATCAATAGTGTCAATTTTGAGACTATTCATTTCATTGAATTTAAATAAAATCTGAATAGAGAGATAACTTTGAAAAATCTATATAATAGACTTATAATATTTCATAGTTACCTTGAAAACTCATGGAGTTTCCTAATTAATTCTATTCATAATTATTTTTATATTTTTCATATCATTTATTTTATATTTCTATTAATAACGTAATTACTCTATCACCCTTGTGTTAGAATTTATGGTAATTATTTAATCTATAAAAATTCTAAATAAAATCCCATGTTATAGATAATTTCATTAGATTTCTAAATACTATTTTTGATAAAAGTTTTATTAGATTTATCTCTATATTAAAATTATTATACTTATAAGAAATAAGAGGGTGATATGTTGTCACTTTCTTCTGTTTTAGTATTATTTATATCACTTTAATGGTAAAAAGTCCATTAAATGAGTTAATTACGATTATTTAGTATTAATGGTATTTGTTTATTAATAAAATATTATTTTTTAAGGTGTTCGTGAAATTTTATTTTCCTTATCATATTATTTATTACCCTAATTTACCTGATTTATCTTTAACTGTGGTAAATAAAAATTACCAATGTTACTATTCATAAAATCCAAAAAAATAAAAGAAACCTATTTACATAATTCAGAACCACAGATTACAAATATAAAATCAATTTTTCAAAATTTAATGCACATAAGTTTCCATATTTAATTTAAAATCAATTCCCTTTGTCAAAACAAGAAAGCATGTTTTTTTGAAAAGTTAGAACCATCAAAATATTGACACGCGTTTATATCTAATTTCAATATGAAATCATTTCTAATGAACAAAATTGTATTAAATGATAAAAAATTAATCTAATTATACTTTAAAATTAATTAAATTTATAATATAATATTATAATAAATTATAATAAAATACAATTTTGAATTAAAATGCAGTATTTTTCACTATTCATTAAAATATGAATTTTATCAAAAAATACCTAAAAATTATCCAAAGTAAAATTTAATGTCCCAATTTTAAAGAAGAAGTTTATTTTTTCGAATATAATATATATAATTGTTAAAAACTATATTTAAAATGGTTTCACCATCAAAAGGTGACAAAACTGCATTTTTATGAAAAATAATTCTTTTATCCAAAAAATTTAATTTGTTATTATATCATATCTATAAAACATATAATATGAATTTAGAAATTAAATTGAATATATTACATATATATTTCATTAATAAAATCCATTAATAGTGATTTTATTATTTTATAAACTCACTTATTTGCATTTAAATAGTTTTTTTGAAAAACACATCCTTTATATTCAATTGGTTTTTATTTAATTTCCTAATTAATTTGGTAACCAATGAATAATTATATAAACATGTGGAAAAAATATTTTTAAAATTCAGTTAATCCTTTTCATTCCCACTATTCTAATGGTTATGTGATAACTATCATATTAAATAATAATATTTAGTTGTTCATTTAAGATAAATCCATCATATCTTGTTTGCTATCGAACATAGTGTTTCCTTTAAAAAACTCAGGATGTTAAATTCTCCCCCCTTTTGGAATTTTCATCCTTGCAATTTGAATTTGGTGTTGGTAACTAAGTTATGACTTTACAAAATACTTTTATCACCATCCCACATCGGAAAAAGGATTAACAAAACATCCACTTTTAAAGAAAAAAAGAAAGTACAAAGGTCACCTGTGATAACACATATTAGTGTTCCATGTAGGAAAACATTGATATGGTAGAGAAAACTAATGATTCTGTTCTGATGGATAATATTAGAAAACATTGTTAGAGAAAGGTAACAATCACAAAGAGAAAAATTTGTGATGTGTTAAACAGTCATTGACTTCATAGTAGGAAACGTAAACGGAAAAAGTTTTTATTTTATGGTCTGTTTCAAAATGTTATGGAATTAATTTACTACCTTGACTAAGAATATGAAGAAACATACTTAATTTTCAATTATAGTTTCATCCTTTAATCAATTTACACCAAAAAGTCATCTTTTTCTCCAAATTATGAGTATTCAAGATGAATCAACTTATATAGAATCACATAATACACAGAAGATTAGATATGTATTTATCCTATCTTGAAATATTAACCAAGAAAAAACATTTAGGATAAAATAATATAATTCCCCAAATATAATAAAATTTAAAATAATAATGACTTCATTTTAATATCCAAAATTAAAAAGTATTACCCAAAGTCCAACATAGACTATTTGATAAATAATTATTCTTAAAATTCATCAAAATAATACAAAGAAAGTTTGAAACCCAAAACATAGATAAATTTTATTAGATAGTATTCCAAGATAAATTTTTATATTTATCTCCAAATAACATCAATCGCTCATAATGTATCATACAAAAATTAATTACCCTAATTACATATTCCCCAAGATAGGTTAATCATTTCCAAAAATAACCTAATTCCCTGTAAGTCCATAATTAAAATAATTGATTCTTCCAAAATATAATTCAACCATTAATCCTTAATTAAATCCCATATTATTATATTTACCTTAATCACACAATGTTATCAAAATATTGAACGTCTTCCAAAATAACATTTATCACTTAATCCCAAAATCATTTTACAATACCAAGGATATCTATTTGATAAAAAATAAGTTCCCAAAATCAAATTTTTCTTATTACATAAACAGTTTTACTACAAATAAAACATCATACTAATTAGGGTATTTACATAGTCAAGTGATAGGTGATAAATCCTTATCGCACTTTGGTTGTGGGTTTGATTCCCGTAGCCTTGTATAATGTGATTGGCTGTCACACTTCCTGAGAGTTTTACTTTTTTCAAAAACTTTAAAATTATTATAACATTCCCAAAATATGATAAATTACTCAAAAATAAACACAAAATGTTTTAACCTCATTTTTTATCTTATGCCTTATATTTTACATCCCAAAAAGTAATAACCCATAATTACCTCAAAAATAAATGTCTCCAAAAACACCGTTAATCACCTTATATTTTTGGAACATAAAGACTAAAAAGGGATTTGTAAGACATTGAAATAATGATAAACCTAGAAATTATAAACTCATTTGATATACTTATATCTAAAGAAGACATCCTAATCTCTAAAGGTTTCTAAACCATCCTTTGATAACAACTATAAGGATCCGACCTTAAACATTACATATTATTGAGGTAAGTCAAGAAATTTCATTTATTTCACATTGAGGATATTTTCAAGTTTATATATTTAGATAATTGGTCCGTAAATAATACATAAAAAATCCATAAGAATGAAACGTGGAAAATTTCAGATAGTATCATATTTTTTACCAAAAGAAACCCTTTAAAAATAAAACATGGTTTCTTTTCAAGACACATCTTCGATACTTTAATCACAAGATCCTCCTTTTCCTTAGTAATATTAATACATGTGAAAAACTTTTTGAAACTTGGAATGATCACAAAAATCTTATTAAAGGTCATAAAATAAGGAAAGAAACCATTAGTCGATGAATATTTTAAAACTCATGAAAACATTTTCACAAAAGAATACTTTTCACCCATAAAATAAATATTATTTTACATACCTCATGAAATGATAAGATTAATGAAAAATGTATTATAAATAATAAATAATAAAGGTAATTTATGGAATCCATATCATACTTATATTTTAGATTTCGCAACTATATAGGGATTAACCTTCATGGTTATATTTGGAATACCAATCACAATATATTCCCGAAATCTCTTAGGAGAAACCCTACCATTTAGCTCCATCTCACTAACCAATGAATTGGAGAGCTGTCATGGGCTCAACAGTTCTTGGTTTATCATGGAACCAACTCTATACATAAACAATTCCCAAGAACCATAATATAATCATAACATATAAAGACAATAATAAAGGAAAAATAATATTTCCACTTTGAAATCACATTTCATATTTATAATTCACGCCCAAATAAATGAAAACAAATTGTTTTAAAATAAAATAGTGAAATTTTAATGTAAAAATCATTACATAATAGAGATATGAAATCCAGAAATTTTATTTAATGCATATATGTTAAAAAACTTTCCAAGTTATTGAAATAATAAATCCATTTTTAAAATAAAATTAAAAAATTTAAAAATATGTTTTTTGAGTCAAGGTGTCACATTCCACTTTGAATCTTTTTAAAGAAATTAAAATTTTAAAATATTTATATAAAACGTATATAAACCCATAAAACAATTTTAAAAACATGGATATTAATATGAATGATTTGTAAGGACACATATTTAAAACATTTAAAATGATTTTTTAGTAAAAGAGTCCCTTACCACTTGAGAAACACATGAATAAGAACAATTAAAGAATAAAAATTAAAAAAAAAAATCAAATATCATGAAAATATAGTAATTCATGATATGAATTTTCAAAAGGGGTTTATATACAACTTATAGGATAATAAAGGTTCATAACATCAAGATATGTCTCAATGAAAGGTGATTGAGATGAAATATCATACACCAAGTTTGAATCATCTCATACGTTCTTTTTATTCCTGAATAATAAACATAGGTTAATTTATAATTACATTATAAATTTTTTAATATTAATTATTCCTTTTATATAACTTAGTATCTTGTTATAAAAATTATATAATTATTTAAGTTCATATTAGATGTTTTGTCGATATTCGGTACTTGAGTTGAAAATGAACATGGTACGATTTCTATAGTCCATGTGGTCATAATTACATCATATAAAAAATAATATTCATGAAATTATTATCATTATTATTCATAAATTATACTTTTAAATCAAAAAATTATGTATCGTTATGAAAAATGAACAACATTTTAATCCTAGAGATGGTATGGCGTACGTATGCATGAGTAACGTTTCCATTTTTCATTGATCATTATGGAAATAAGGTAATTATTATTTTATCTTAAAATAATGATAATTATATTTTTAAAATCATAATAATAATTTAAATATACTTATATATATCATAAAAGTGATTTGGTGAATAAAAACAATTCACATTGCTTCGTAGAGGTGATAGTTCAAACGTATGCACAGACGACGTTATAATTTTTATGGGCATGGAAAGTAAGAAAATAATTTATATATTATTCTCTAATTATGAAAAATATGTCATTAAAATCATATAAAAATATTAATTCTATCATTATGACCACTCTTGAGAGATGGTAATGAAAAACGAACTATATCAGTTCGTGAGACGATAGTCCACCGTACACACGAACGAAATGTTCATTTCCTATTTGATAAAATTGAAGATGGAGTTATGTGATGATATTAACATAATAAAATCTATGAATATTGATTATACTGGATTTATTATTTCATCATGGTTGGTAGATATTTGACGGAAGTGGAAGAATAAATAAAATAGAAACACTTAAATAAAAACATTACCTTTTCTTCATATGATCACCTTTCTTGACACCTTAAAACCTCTAATGAGGATTTTATACCTGAACCAAAGATTAAATAATGTGGGGAGAGATTTTAGTAATGTTTTTGAGTAGGTCTTGACCAAAATAATTTTTTTAAGTGAGTGTAATAAAGAAGAGAAGGTACCTTTTTATAGTAGTTGGTCCTAAATCCTCTCAAACTTAATTAATGATTAAGATAAGATCAATATGGTCCTAAATCCTCTTATCCTTTATTTTTTAGATGTGTATTTTTTTTATTTTAAAATATATCCTTTTGGTTTACCTTTAATTAATCAATTTTAATTTTAATTCTCATAACAACATTTTAAATATTAAGAGGATATAAATTTTACTTATATGGGGTCAATTTACAAAAAATGGACAATTTATAAACTTTTAGACCTTATCATATCCACATGTAATTTTTATTTCTTTTTATGATTTTTAAATAATTTAATAATATATTATTTTTTATAAAATATCAATAATGTCAATTTTGAGACTATTCTTTTCATTAAATTTAAATAAATTCAAAAAAGAGAAATAAATTTAGAAAACTATTTAATAGGACTATAATATTTCATATTCATCTATAAAATTCTAGGATTATGATAATTAATTATAATTATAATTATTTTAATATATTTCATATCATTTATTTGATACTTCTATAAATAAAATAATTACTGTATCACTGTTGTATCAATATTTATGGATATTATTTAATAACTAAAAATTATAAATAAATTACCACGATTTAGATAATTTCATTATATTTCAAAATACTATTTATTATCGAATTTTTATTAGGTTTATCTCTATATTAAAATTATTTTACTTATAATAAATAATGGGTTGACATGTTATCGCTTTCTTTTGTTTTAATAATATTTATATCACTTTCATAGAGAAAATTCTATTAAATGAGTAAATTATGAACCTTAGGTGTTGAGGGAAGACTTTGTTTCATCATATAGTATTTTTTAGGTGTTCAACTAATTTTATAATCCTTATCATATTATTTATTATCCTAATTTACCTGATTTACTTTAAACTGTTGGAAATAAAAATTACCCATGTTACTATTCATAAAATCCAATAAAATAAATCGAAATAAACATATTTAAATAATATTTATCCACTGATTAAAAATATTGAATCCATTTTTCAATATTTTAAACACATAATTTGCAGTAATTAATTTAAAATTAATCCCCTTTGTCAAAACGAGAAAAGAGGTTTTCTGAAAATTAAAAACCATCAAAAGATTAACATCTGTTTATATCTAATTTCATTGTGAAATTATTTCCAATGACCAAAATTAGATTAAATTATAAAAACTTAATCTTATTATACTTTAAATCCAATTTAGATGATAATATAACAATGATGAAAAACAATTCTGAATTAAAATGCAGTATTTTTCACTATTCATTAAAATATGAATTTTATCAGAAAATACCAAAAAATTATCCAAAATAAAATTTTATTCCCATATTGAAAATAATAAGTTTATTTTATCAAATATAAAATATAAAAGTGTCAAAAAAATAGATTTAAAGTGGGTTTTCCATAAAATGGTGGCAAAACTGTATTTTTTTGAAAAATACTTCTTTTATCCAAAAAATAGAATTTGTTCTTATATCATGTATAAAAAACAAACAAGATGAATATTAAAAATGAAATTAAATATATTACATTTATATTTCACTTATCAAATCCATCAATATTGATTTTATTATTTTATAAACTCACTTATTTACATTTAAATAGTTTTTCAGAAAAACACATCCTTTATATTAAATTAGTTTTTTTAAATTTATAATTAATTTTGTAACCAATGAGTCATTATATAAACATGTTTAAAACATATTTTCTTAATTTAGTTAATCCTTTTAATTCCCACTATTCTAATGGATATGTGATAACTATCAAATTAAATAATAATATTAATCTATTCATTTAAGCTTAATGTGGCGTATCACATAAGCTATCGAACATAGTGTTTCCTTTTAAAAACTTTTAATGTTACCGTTTCTTCTCCAATTTTCTTTATGATAAAGAAAAATTATCTTGATTTTAACTTTTTTCACACTAGGAAAATATTTATTGAATAATTCTACCTTAAAATCATTCCATTCCATGAGTTATATTTTTTTCCTCTTCCCTAGTATTCTAGATCAATGACCAATATTGATCATCGTATCCTTTTAGACAATACATTAAAATTTAAACCTTTTCATTTTCACTACACCCCAATGCCATAAATATCTTCTCCAAAGACTTAATACATTGCTCGGCTACCACTATATTAACAGTCCCAACAAATTATGGGGGATTATGTCATATAAAGAGATTCAATAGAGGAAAATCTTGGTGGGGGATATATTTCCCCATCTCAGAAAGGTTATTTTTTATAACCTAATTAAGTGTCCATAATATATCCATAATTTTTTCAGTTCTAATGCCACCTGTATTAGCTTCCTCAGTAAAGAAATATCTATGTTTTCCATGAGTTTTGATACCATTCTTCCTTCTAGGAACCATTCATAAATAATTGAATATACTAGATTAGCATATAAAATTATGAATTTTAAATAATATTTTATAAGTCCAAATATGGCGTAACACTTAGAATAAATTAAAATTTATGAATTGTTAATTTCGGAATCATAATCTTGGTTTTTTGGGGATATATTTATGTTCAAATCCTTCAAAATGATTTGTAAAGAATATGTGAATTAACCTAAGAATATTCATCATGAATTCCAAACTAGGTGCATATCAAGACCTATTTTTTTGAACCCGGAGATGATTGGGTCAACCCTAATGGACCAATTTTGGAGTTATTACCCCTCGATACCTCTATTCTAGAACCATATACACTTGTAGTCTCAATAAAGGAATATATTTATAGGGAAAACCACATAATATATTCCTTACAAAAACATTGGTATGTTTTTCTATACTTATAATCAAAGCATATCATAGGGTTATATTCCCCAATCTAAGTTTTCCTTGACCCTAGTAGCCCTGAGACAATTCCTAATTTTTTACATTAACATAGATAAAAAGGATCAAATCGCAAAGGACCGACTTGTTTAGCAGCTTTGGAGAACCAGATACATACATGATACCCATTTTATATTGGGAATAGAAAATAAAATATAATATGTAACAAAATAAAATGAACAACCTCCTTGAAAACTCATTCCAAGAATTCTTCTTCACATCATGAGGAAAGGAAAAAAAATAAGAGTGAACTCAAATTCTTAGTAAGGGTTATGTAAAACAAAAGCTATCATGAATCAATATGCATAAAAAAAATTGAAAGGTAAATAAATTAACACACATTCCATTTATATTACTTGAATATCATGAAAAGATAAGGCATAATCAACATGGAAAGGTAAATAACTGAACACACATTCAATTTAATCAAAAACATGAGAATAAAATGCATCCAAATATAATATCATAGATAAAATCTTATGGATAATGATAATAACTATATTCTAAATAAATTTAATCCTTAATTATTAGAGTTCGTGATCTCCGGAATCATGATACCTTGACCGTTAAGATCTTTCATAAAAAAACCCATCTGATTTGGCCAATTGACTTGTCTCATGATACCTGTTGATAGATATAAGGGATATATATAACTCGGCCCCACCAATATATTAATTTCAAAATCAATCCTAATATATTGAATAATCTATTTAATTCATGAATCAATATGCCTTATCACCAAATATCTGTACTGAGTAAAGGATATAAATTAATTATTCCTTCCCTATTTAATCAAACAACTATCAAAGTAAAAACCATATAAAAAGTGTTATAAGGTTTAGGAAATAATCATATAAATTATAAAAATAAAATTAATAATTAGGATAAATTAAATATACAATGAAAAATATTCACAAGAAATTGATTGTTTCAAGAGAAAATTAACTGTCACAAAAGAAAATGATATTGTACAATAACTTTTACCACTTGGTAAATTTCAAGTCAAATATCCTTGGATGAAATAATTTAAATTGAAACTTAACATACCATTAATTTTTATGGAATCATGATATTATATGTTATGGGGTAGTATATACATCATATAAAAGAAATTAGGTGCATGATATTATAATATTCCTTAATGAAGAAAAATTGAGATGAAGTTTATCACCTTAAGTTCTACTCATCACGTATGATGAGGGGGGGGGACCTTTATATTAAATAGGGAAAAAATTGATACAAGGAGATGAGAAAATAATTATATGCGAGTCATGAATGTCCACATCACGAGGTACAATGTTTTCTTATATCTTTTTGTAATCCCGAGTTATTCATCTTATAAAGCTCCCAAATCTATTCCTCGTCCTCATCCTCATCCACACCCATGACCCTAGTGTGAAGTGATTACAATGCTTTTGCTTGTTGAATAAGACTGTCAATGTATGAGTGATCTGAGTCAAAAACTTCAACTTTTGACTCATCATTTTTAGTAGTCCAGTCCGCCCATCCTCATCCCCTTTCATGAATTCTAGAGTTACATACCCTTTTCCAATTATCTTAATGCCATGATTCTTCTTGATCATCCTCTTCTATAGCATAGTGTTGTTTCTCTAATGAAATATTCTCTTCTATATCTCATTGTGAGAAAGATAGTCGCGTTTGTGATATCAAAGCATCATTATTCACTTTGTCCACCCAAGGGGATCAGCAGTTCCCTCTCCATTAGGTTCCCCTGCATTTGTAAGGTGAGAATAAAATTTTTCAAGAGGGTTGGAAGATGTCACATGGATATCATTGTTTTTTATTACTGTTTGGGATTTGCATGACATAGAGTCCTTGCCCAGAGCTGGAGAACTAGATTTCACCGAGGGATGAAGGTTGGAATCCAAGAAAACCTCCTCTTCAAAGGTGGACGGAACCTCTTTTGAGATAACATCAGGTGTAGAGGAAACCCAATTTATAGGATGCATATAATGTTTGCAATCCTAACTAGTAGATGGGTCACCCTATACCCTAGACAGTTCTGTCTTTCTATCCTCTAGAAGATGAGTCTTACCTACTTTACCCTACTCAACAATATCAACCCATGATCATTTTTCAATCTGACCTATAAAATCCAAAGATTCAGTGTGTTTTTCCTCACACACATGTGCTTTACTTCCATCAGTTCTGTTTGGTAATTGAGTGCTCATATCTGAGACAACTACTGTGTATCATTCATAGACATATTAGTAGTGCTGGACTTCATTGCTTTAGTTATTTTAAATAATGAATTAGCATCATGTCCACGGATAGAGAAAAAATCACAAATAACATATCTCTTACAGGTTGAGAAGTCATGACCAATTACCTTACATTCTGGACAGAATCTAGGGATATTTTTAAATTCAATTCTCAATTCAATATCTTCTTCATCAGTAGAAAGGTAGACTTTGGCGGCTAAGGTGGAACATAAATCTACTTACAATATGAATCAAGAAAAATGACCATATATGGCCAATTTAATTTCCTTATTAATTTTTATGGGAATTTCTATAGAAAAATCGATATCATATAGTATTCTAGGGTACCAAAGAATCTATTTTAACCCATAAAATTTAACCCAAGTTTGAACATAGGAGTTACCAATTTCAAGGGGGTTGAACTTGCAGTCCCATTCTCATATGTGAAGTGCTCCCAGATTAAAGGATATTTAACCATAACCCCATGATCCCATATTGAGGTACTTAGAGGGAATAGAAGGTGAAAAAAAACCACATCCCAATGAAACACACTTCTAGGTGGAGAATCCCCAAACTTCTGAAATATTCTCGAAAAGATGTTCAACCTTCCACGGATCATATCCTCTGGGCATGATGAGTTGAGCT
Source organism: Viscum album (assembly GCA_963277665.1). NCBI lineage: Eukaryota > Viridiplantae > Streptophyta > Magnoliopsida > Santalales > Viscaceae > Viscum > Viscum album. The sequence goes on from OY728119.1 coordinate 401,095,580, forward strand.
ATTATGGAGTGATCCCTAATTTCCATTCACTCTGAGATCTCTTTCAGACCATCTTTAACATGGAAAATGTTTCCCTTCTTACATATACTGGCATTCAAGCCTTTAAATAGATAGAAATATCTACTATTATCACTAACCTCGAATGAGCTTGCATTAGGAGAACATGCAATCATAGATTTTTAATCATTCGAACCAGTCACCATATGATTATATGAATCAAATCATCTATGAAGAAGTAATTATATTTATATCAGATGCGTATTCAAAGAAGTCGAAGGAGCGATGACCTAGATTCCATTACGAAGATGAGAGAGACGCTCACGACCGCTCGCCGTCCTCCTACTCATTACATATGTTATTTATATTCTTAAATAATAAACATATATTAGTTATTCACTTATTTAAAAATATTTTCAAGTTTATTGTTAATTTTATTTCTATTATTATAATTTTATATATTATTATTAAATAAATTTAGTTTAAATTGGTTGTTTAGATGAAATATGGATTATGTGTGAAAAATGACATTGGTAGGTTTACTAGGGTTAAAGGGGTCATTATTTTAAAAATATAAAGAATAATATTCATGAAATAATAATCATTATTATGCATAAATTCTAATTTCATAAACAATTATGAAATATGGTTTTGAGAAATGAAGTACATTATGATCATTGAGATAGTAGGTCATACGTGCGCATGAGTAACGTCACCTTTTTTCAATGATCATTATGGAAAGTATGAAAGTGTTATTTTATCTTTAAATAATGATACTGATATAATAAATACAACATTATTTCTTTAAATATACTTATATATATGTATATATATCAACCATGTGGTGTGGTGATGATTAGAGAGTTACATTGCTTCGTGAAGGCGGTATTCCACACACTAACGGGCGATGTTATCATCTTTTAGTGAGTGAAAAGGTGAAAAATTAAATGATATATTATTTTTAATAATTATAAATTTTTAATTAAAATAATAATTATTTAATTTTAATAACATACATTCATCAATTTTATGCCTCTCACCTTCCATGTATAGAGTTAGTGAAAGATGAATCACATTGCTTTGTGAGGTGGTAGTCCACCACACACACAAGTGATGTTATCGTATCCCTTATGGAATAGAAAGTAAAAATTTATATATGATATAATTAATAAATAAATATAATTATTTTATAAATATCATATATATAATTTATATCCATCATAATACCCAACTGTGGGAGGTGGTAATTGAAAAATTAATGACATCAGTTCACGAGGTGGTGGTCTGCCATTCACACAAATATAGATTTTGTAACCAATTTTATGGAAGAGGGGATGGTTTTTGGTCATTAACATAACAAAAAAAATATAAATATATTTAATATAATTAGGTTATTACCTCATCATGTTTTAATAATAATTGAAGGAGGTAGAGGAAAAAATAAAACAAAAATACATAGTTAGGAATTTTACTTCTTCACGAACTACCTCTTTAGGATTATAATTAAAGTATTACTAGAATGGATTTATGAAAAAAAACATTCTTCTATGATTAGGTTATGGAATTTTTTAAGTGAATTTATTAGTTATTTGATGATGTAAAATGGTTTTAATGTGTGAATAATAGAAAATAGGGAGTGACCTTTTACAAGTGAGGTGAGTGGAAAACTTGTAATTTTTGAAAAGAAAAAGCTGTATGCATGTTTTTCACATTCGAAAAGGGTCCAAAAAAGATTATTCCTAATAATTATAAATCATAAAGTCCAAATATTTCTATAAAATATATTTTCTACATGTTTTTAGATCATTTAAACCGTTATATGTTTAGTTTAAACCCCTCAGTAAACCCATTTTTACCTTAACCGCGGTAGTTAATTTTTATTATCCACACTATTCAATTTTCTAAAAATTTATTTTACCATATTAAATAATTTTAATTATTCTTATTATAAATATGGAATTAAGTTTTTGAAATTAAATCCATATGTTACTTTAAAATTATTCCTGGAGATACGATGAGAAAGCAGGTTTTTAAAGAGAAAATATTCAAAAGTGTGCAAAGTTTTTATATCATAATTCAATATGAAAATTATTAAAATGACCTAAATTTAATTAATAGATATATAAATTAACTAATTTTAATTTAAAAACAATTATAAATACAATTTAACTTTATTAATAATTTAAACAAAAACTATTTTTTCAATTAAAATTTAGTAATTTTAACTATTCAACAAAAAATGAAACATTTCAATAAAATACCAAAAATTCAACCTAAGATAATTTTTATATAATTATCTAAAAAATTTAGTTTATTTTATCAAATAAATATCATAAAATAGGTAAAAGTGTATTTTAAATTTTGCACATTAAGCGAGACCATTCCGACTATTAGAAAAAATACAGTTTTATTTTAGAAAACATTTCCTTTTATTTTCAATTATTATTATTTTTATTTATTAAAAATAGATAAAAAATTAATATAATTAAAATATATATTTTTCATAATTTAATTATTTATATTCATACCATCCAACTCAACAACTTGGTTATTGTGTCCATTTTTAAATAATATTTTAATAGAGGATCTTCATTTAAAATCAATGTTGTGTGCATCCCAAGATATCAATGAGATTGAATTTATTTAAAAATAAATAAGACTTAAAGTCTTGAGGTTTTATAATTATAATATAACTCATACTATATATGGATTCTGTGGTCCTCATTCAAGGTTTCTTGCATCCTGTTATTCCTCAAGGGGTGGCTTTAGATGGGGTTCAGAGCATGGAGTTTCTTTATGACCATTTTCATTTCGATTGGAATATTTTGAGAGGGTATGGCCTTTCCCATAGGTACCAAGGCCATTAATTTATTCATGATACAACTTGATGAACTTATATGGAAAGGTGGATGCTGACATTAAAATTTTTGATGATGGGTGGGGCTTTTCTTTATTTTTAACTGGGTGCTTATGACCTGTCTTTTGGTCCGTGGGGGCCTTTTTTTGTCCTTAAGTCTTAGAAGTCATGTTGGGTTCCCCCTCATCCATTAAAAGGTGGTATTTATTAATAAAAAATTAAATTTTAGTCAGTGTTAACACTTTTTTATTAAAATCACTGTTCTGGGTGGTATCTGCTTTGTTTTTCATGTATTTTTTGGTTTAGTAGTTTTGGTCCTTTTGTTTTGTTCATGGTTAAATCATATTAAATTTTTTAATTATGGTATAAAAATAATATATATTTATTATATACATATTTATAAACTTTCATAAAAAGTAGATATAAAAAAATGAATTACACCGTTCATAGAGACAGTAGGCCGTATATATGTATTAACACTGTTTTCATTTTTAGGCGGATGAAATGAAATAATGATAAATATTAATAAAAATTTAAAAGAACATTATTATATCATTTATTTCATTTATATTCATAAAATATTTCCTCATTACCGTCTAATTGAAATATATATGAAAAATGAATCACATCATTTTGTGGAGGTGGTTGTCCACACGTACGCATGAACGATGTTATCATTTCCCAATGGATTGGATGGTAAGTAGGTAGATGTGATATTATAATTAAATAAGTATAATTGTTTCAAAAATATCATATATAAATAGTAAACCCAAAATAATAAGAAACCATAAAATATCGTGATGAAAAATGAACTGTATCGCTACATGGAGAGGGTAAGTCGTACGTACGCATGAGCAATTGTTTCACTTATAAATTTACGGGGAAGAGGATTTATAATTTTATTTTCATAACAATAATAAAATTAAATAATATTTAGGATATTGAAGTTATTATTTTAAGATAAATAACATATATTTAGATGAGTTAAACAAGAGTATTAAAGAAAGTGATCGATTAAGGCGATTTTCTCTTATATGAAACAATTCTTTTAGATATCTTATAAAGGGATCTAGAGTGGTATTTTGGGAAGACCATAACATCTATAATGTGTATAGGGATGTTTATAAGGGAAATTGGTAAACTTTAGTTGAGATAAAATTCTCAATTTTGTGTAAAGAAGAGACAGAGAAGGTTCAATTTTATAACTGGAATGGGGGAACTTTTGGAATTTATCAAAAGATTAAATTATAATAAATTCATTATTAAGAAAAATGCACCTAAATGGCTAGGCGTTCAAATATACGACTATATAGGGTTTTAATGATATAAACCAATATAATTTATAAAAGTTTGGGTGTAATTTTAAACCTTATTATTTTGATTAACTCTTATTGAACCAATTTTAATTTTAATTATGGTGACAATTTTATCAATATTAAAGGGTTGGAATTTTTACTTAAAAGTGAAAATTGGACCATAAATGGGAAATTTATGAAATTTAGGCCATATAATATCAAAATTTCCTTATTTGAGTTTTTATGTTATTGAAATAATTTAATAATATATTATTTTGATAAAATATCATTATTTTAAATTTTGACATAATTCATTTATTTTCACTTTAAACACATCAAGAAGAAAATGGAATTTATAATATAATCCTTTTAAAATTATAAATTTTTTTATATATATCTATAAATTTTTTGTTAAATATTAATTAGTTAAAATTATATTAGATTTAGTATTTTTAATATCATTTTTTTATTTTTCTATTAAATATATAAATGTTGCGTCAGCATTGTGAAGAAATTTAAGGTAATTATTTAATACCAAAAAATTATATAAAAATTACCATCATGAAATTAATGTATTTATGTTAAAAATAACGATTTATATTCATTATATATGTATTTTAACTTGTATCCATGTCATGAAAACTTATTTATTATTGTATTTTTACTTTTTCGTCCTTGTGTAAGCATTGCATAAATATTTGGATAAGCCACTTATTATATAAATTCATTTTTTTTCTAAACATAAAAATAATCTATAATACTTAAATATTTACTAAAACAAGTTTATTAAAGAATTATTACATCTAAAATATTATCTTGATGGTACCAAATTTAAGTTTTCCAATGTTGCGCAAGATCTGCTTCAACACTGAAAATGATTTTCATATTTATCATAGAGTAAATTTTATTTTATATATTTTTTGAATTAATTTCATATAATATTTTTATTATTTGATAATACTTGAATCATTACATTAGTTTCATAATTTTTTGTATTATATTAATGTCTTGGTGATATCATAAAAGATATTGTATTTCATAAAAACAGTATTACTTTACTATTCATAAAATTTAAATTATTCACAAAAAAGTCAAAAAAACCATAAAACAATAAATTTTAATTTTTTAAGTAAAAAATAAATTCGATTTAATAAAATTAAATTCCTATATGTGATTTTAATTAATTTTAATATAAATGCATAAAAAAATGAAAATTAGATTATATAAAAATGGATTTTAATTATAAAATTATTTTTATACCAAATTTAAACATCAAATAGACTATATTGAACATAATTGTATTATTAATAATATAATATATCTAATATTAATTTTAATATTTTAATATAAAAGTGGTACTTTTTAAATTTTTGAAATAAAAATAAATTTTTTGATAAAATTGTGTATTTTTCACTATTCAATGAAAAATCAAAATTTTCAGGAAAATACCAAAACTTCACCATAATATAATTTTGATATGTTGATTTAAAAACTTATTTTATTTTTATTAAATTAAATTAATAATTTTTTTAATTATTAATTGTAGTTTTTTTTCCAAAAATCAATGAAATCATTTTTGAAGAACATGTATTTCTGAAGCATAAAATAAATTTACTAAAAATTGACTGATTATTTACTAATAATTTATCAATATATTAATATTGAGTAGTAAATTTATATATATATTTTAAATTATTTAATAATATTTACATCCATCAATTTAATTGCTATGTTACAACTGTTACATTAAATAATAATATTTTAATAGTGTATTGCAGTTCATTTAAACTCAATGTTGTGTGTAACACAAGCCATAAAATATATAAAATCATTTAAAGATATATTTTCAAAAATATAATGGTGTTAAATTCTCCCCCATTAATAAGTTTAATCCTCACAATTTGAACTTGTGCTCAGCAATCAAAGGTTTGATATTTAAAAATTCATGTTTAAAAACCCACATCATAAAAATGGTTAATAAAACATCCAATTAAAATACGGAAAGGGAAGTACTAAGGTCCCCACAAAACTAGGTTTCAAAATATAAGAACATTATTGGGAAGTGAAAATATGGATATGAAATAGAAAATGAATTCCCAAGGGCTAATAGGGAGTGATAGAGAAAATAGTCTAGAGAAAGTTAACAATCACAAAATCATGAATCAATGAGGGGTTAAAAGCAATAAACTCACAAGAGTTTTAGTTTATAGGACACTTTTTTTGTATTAAAATCACTTTCCTTGATTTGAGGAATTCATATAACATCTAAAATAAAAACATAAGGAAATATAATTACTTGACAAATAGAGTTTATCCCTTTAATCAATTTCCACCAAAATCAAATCTGTTTCCCTAAATGATGAGTATTTGAGATGAATTTTATTATTCCTGAATCACTGAAATCCATTTCTAATGAATAGAAAAAGTATATCATGATATTCCTCCTATATTTAGGCATTAACCCAAAAAAAGGTTAGCACATGGTATGATAATTTACAAAATGAACAGACCTTTAAATAATAATTTTAACACCAAAATTATACAGAATATCAACAAAGGTTACACGTATAGAATTTCAATAAATAAACCTAAATCTCCAAATAACCTTAATAATATCTACATTAAATATTATCTCATACTTAAAGTATATCTCTTAACTTTCACCTTAGATCATCAAAAATTAAATTTTATCCATACCAATTAATTTTTCATGTTAAATCACACGTTAAAACTAAAGGTTACATACACCTCATCCCAAAAATAATCTCCAAAAAATCTCTTTAATCATCATGATAAGTCACTATATAATTTCATATTGTAGTAAAATTCACCAAAATATCATGAATAAAATTTTTATAATAACATGAAAGGTAATACATAACATAAATATAAATATATTTTAAAATATCACCTTTTCAATGAATACATTTCAAACCATTAATATTATCTATATACCACTATCCAATAGACCATAATTAACTTAACATAAAATAACATAATAGCCCAATTGGTTATTTAAACCTAAATAGAGTATTATTCTTAAAACTAAGTAAAAGTTTCCAAACACCTCAAAATCCCATCACTTAAAACATAAAAAAATGACTCAATTCTTTGAACATTTGATCAAACTTAAATCTATAAATCCATGATGGTTTTATAACTCATAAGTTATCCTCACATGAAAAAAAATCATTATTATCAAAATAAAATTAAAAAATATTTCCATAAATAAAAAAATCTATAAAATTCCTAAATAATAAACTAAATTAAATTTCCATAAAATCACTATCCAATTTTAAGGTCATCAGTACTATAACATAATTGTCAATCATATCTTTATCCCTACTAATAGTTATCAATTTTTTGGGTTATTGGTTCCATTGAACATATGTTTTCAAATTCTTATCGAAAAATAATGTGGAAAAATCCTTAGATGTTTCATGTTTGTTATAACCAAAATATCATTAGTACAACACGTATACAACATAATTCTTGAATCCAAGTACATAAACAATTCAATCATACAAGTTCCTTTTAAACCATTAACTAGTCTTCATCATCTTGTTCCCCAATACTTATTTCATTCAATATAAAATATTAATAATTAATTAAGATTCATCAACTTTAATTTAACCATGATTCTTACTTTTAACATAATAAATACTTTTAAAAAAACCCATACCTTTCATACATCCCATCATCATCATCAGTAAAACCATTACCCGTACAACCTTGCTGATTCTATTCTTGAGATTTACCCCTAGGATATTGATTATCATAATGCCAATACTTTACACGTCTAAAACATTAAACCATCAAGGATACATTAGGGGGACCATTTTTATTATTATCTATTTCATTAACCAAACTTTAAATTTTTCCTTGGAAATTACTTGTTTTGTGTTCTTATTTTACTCACTCAATACATCTCCCTATACCTCTGAGACATCCATTTAATTAATTATTTCCAAATTTTATACTTTTTGGTAACTGAATCTTCTTTCCTCCATGAACCTTATGAAACTCCATATTTATCTTATTATGTGTGTTAGGAAACTCACCAATTTTGAGATTATTAATCATATAATGAGATAGATGATATGGCATAATCACAAGGTTTGACATTCAATATATTATTTCAATTGGTTTATCATGAGGATATCCATTCCATTGATTTTCACATTCAACATTAACATGATTCCTTCACGTTTCAACAATTTAATAAAACCAAAAAGAAATTTTTTAGAAATAATAATCATAGTGGGAAACTATATAATCATGAAAAATAATTTAACGGATGGCTAAATTATGATATGTTATTTTATTAAACATTAGGTTTAACCTAGGTCATTCATGATCATTATGAAAGATTTATGATTTTATCCTATACTTAGACTTATCCATAGGGTTCTAACTAGACTTATTTAATCCTATATTTCCAATGTTAACTAAACCTTTCTTCGATACCTACTATAACATCACATAATTTTCATACATAGATATTACATCTTAATAGATAAGTATTCATTATATAACATTTCAATCCACATAAAAATCATTTTGGTCTAGTATCTTTAAAAACATTTAAAAATAAACAACTGGTTCATAAAATATCTACATATTCTCCCACATATTTCTTCATAACCATAACTCTTATTAAAAATATCATACTTAATACCTTCCTTCATAACATGGGGAAATGAAACATAAGAAAAGAGTTATATCAGATGATCAGTAAGAGAAAACAAGGGAGATATCAATGATCTCAAATACATTAAATGAGTATATGTGTATAATAATTTTTTTTGAAAATTATGATCTTTATATCAAGGATTATAATATTAAGTCACGATATACATCTTGGATGTTCATATGACTTAAATCATAAAATAATCACATAACATGAGCCATAAGAGCATAATATAGGAATATTACATAGTATTGTGGAAAACACATAAGTATATAAAATCATTTCCTTAGTAGCCAAGAATAATTTCAAAGGCTATCATTGTAGAATCAGTTCACTTCCCAAACCATCATAGTATTCAAGGTTCTCTCACAAGAATATCATAGTGGAAATAGTCCCATACTGAACTTGGTTCACTCCACATTATAGTCCGGTATATCTCATGAGATATCAATATTTAACTAATGAATTGGAGGGAGATATAAGAATCACCCATCACATAATTAGAATCATACATCTGTGTGCCATAGGATCATAATAAAATCATCATATTAGAACCCATTAAAAGAAATGGGTTTCATTAAAATTTCATCAATTCATCATAACATAACCCATGGAAAAGAAACGGGTTTCATAAAAATCAGCTAATAAGAAACATAAAACATTCAAAGAAAAAATATAATGACCCAATTTTGACGTACATAAACATTACATTTCTTTTGTGTAATACTTAATATATTACAAAAAATATATCCCCAAATATCGTATTAGTTTAGTGTCTTTGGAAACTCGAAACATAATCTTCTAAATTGGTGAATGATCTTAAACATCTCTCATAAATATATTCACCTTTTTTTTCCTACCCAAAACCTTTATTTATTTCTTGGGTAAAAGAAAACAAAAAAAGGGTGAGCTCAAATTCTCAATAAGGGTAAACATGGATAACATAAAACAAACCATAAACATTTGAACGTAAAAACACGAACATAAAGTTTAAAAATCAAAATATTGTGTTATGAAATAAATTTAAGCAGTACATAAGAAATATATCATGTAGGAACTTCAACCATGATAGAATAACATTGTCATAAAACATATAATTGTGGGAAAATAACAAGCACATAATATGATTTCTATTGTAGCCAAGGCATGGCTTCCATGACCATCATAGTGGATAAATTCCATTACCGATTTGGGTTTACTTGCCATTCTAGCCATGTATTACTGAACCAGATTTAGTTGTCATTCCAATTATATCTATATCATGAGATATAAATATTTACCTAATTAATTTAAGTGAGATATAGGTCCCACCCATTTCATAATGAGACCATTTCTTACATGTGACACAAAACATAAAAACATTCACCATAACATAACCCATGAAATTAAATGGGATTCTCAAACATCATTTCATCATAACATAATCCACATAAGATAAATGGACTTCGTATTCCATCATAAGAATAATCAAATAAATTTAATAATAGTGATAGAAATATGACCCTATGCTATATTATATGTAAAATAATTTTGATAAAACACATGAACTTAATTCCTGAGGAAAATATCATTTCTTCTTAAAAAACATTTTCTTTTCTAAAAATGTCATGAAGTTTTAGAAGAAAATAATTTAATTGAAAATAAACTTGAAATATTTTAAATGATGATTCATGGAAATAATACTTTATGAAATCATAAAAATCCGTTCATTCGGCATAAGTTAAAAAACATTCCCCTCCTACTTTTATTGGAGAAGTCAAAAATTAACTCGTATGGTAAACGAAAGAAAGATTCCTTCAAAACCATGTTATTAAAGTAAAAAAATGAGTAAAAATGACTTTAAACATACATATAATAATAGTAAACATTTTAATAAAACATTTACATGGATGATAAATATACCTCAGTAAATACTTACGAATAAAAAATCTCAGATAAAAATGAGATTGAAAAATTATCCCTTACCTTGTACTTTTCATTAGTTGAGGGTGTGTTCAACTCATGTATAATATTTAAATAATTTTAATAAATTATACCAGGACCATATCCATATTTATTATATCATATATTATCCTATTATATCATTTTGTTAATTGTATTTCTATATTACTATTATTTTGGGTGTTAACTGCTTCATTTTACTATTCCAGTTATGTCATGTAAGTCATGTTTGTTATGAATAGGATGTATTTTATTCATAAAATTAAGTTCATATTTATTATTTTCACTCATAATATAAATTTTATAATCATTCTTGATTTTTTAACATGGAGAAATAATCTCACTATGTCGTGGAGACGGTAGGCCGTACGTACTCACGAGCAGCGATATCATTCTCTTGATTGATAAGTGGTATGTAATTGGATGGTATATTAATTATACTAAATAATTATCATTTTATATTTATTATTTAAATTAATTATTTAAATCCATTATACTCATCATTATACCCATCCTAATAAAGTATTTTTTTGAATAACAAATTACACCACAATGTGGAGATGCTAAGTCGTACGCACGCATGCATGATGATATTATTATTCATAGGATGGATAAAAGGAGATATATAGTTGTAACATAATTATAATAACATATCATAATGTATAATATAATAGAGATATTACTTTAGTATAGAATCAACATAGAAATAGGAAGTATAATAAAAAAAGAATTTGAATTGAATTTGTAAAGTAATTACCTTTTCTTTGTTGGACATCCTTTGGATCTTTTCATAGGGACACTAGGGATGGACTTTTTGGAAATCAAGGAACTCTAGAAGTTAACTAATAATGTTTATAGAAGAACTGGGCAGAGTTTGGTCAATATAGAAGGCTCCAATTGGTGTGATAAAATGTGGGAGGAGATGCCTTTTTATAAAAGAGGAGGGGCACTTTAGGATGGTATTAGAATATTATTTTACTGTAAAATTATTTTCAATTTAAAAAGGTCCAAAACACTTTTAATTAAAATATAATTTGAGATTTTTTGGAAATAATTTCAACCAATTTGTTTTAGACAAGTTTAGGTCTCAAATTTAACCTTATATTTTAGCTTTAACCCTTAGTTAACTAATTTAACTCTTACGAGGTCTTTTTGTATATTAATAATATATAGTTTATATAGTTACTATAAAATGCCAATAGAACCTCAAGTGGCTCATTAATGTCATGTTAAACATTATCTAAGTCATTTATTGGAATATTATATTTTTAGGACTAATATATCATTTAATAAAATAGTATTTGTTTTAAAAACTCATTTTTGTTAATTTTTATACTATTCATATCATGAAATTTTAAAAATCCATAACAACATGATTATTTCAAAACAAAACTTCATTAATTAAAATATAAAAATTCATAATAATACCTAAAATTGGTGGATGGTTTTAAAAGTTTCAAAATAAATTTATTTTAATATTTATTTAAATCATTCATTGATAAGGTAATCACTACATCATTATTGTGTCAGAAATAAAATTTATTTATTCGGTGTCTAAAAATTATAACTAAAATACCTTGATATAGGAAATATTTTATTATTTTTAATGAATATTTATAGTTTAATTTATCTTATGTATAACCCCATATTAAAATTGTTTTTAAGAAGATACATGTTTACGTTATATTTCTCTTTACATTAAATTAATTATTATAAAATGTCATTTTCACATCCAACAAGTTCCATGGGGCCCCAAAATTTTCCCAAGGACGCCCATGGTTGGAAATATCTCATAAAATAGGATTAGTACATTTGTTAGGGTAGTTTAATATTATTGTAATATTATTTTTTTACTCTTATTTACCAGATTTACCCATTAACCATGGTAAATAAAATAATTACTGAAGTTACTATTCATAATGTCCAAAAATAAAAGGTACTTATTTACACAATTTGACCCTTTTTATTTTAAATATAGAATCCATTTTTCCAAATTTAAAACACATAATTTGTAGTAATTAATTTAAAATTAATTCCCATTGTCAAAACAAAATGCGGGTTTTTAAGAGGTAAAAACTATCAAAAGATCAACATGTGTTTATGTTCAATTTAAAAGTAAAATTACATAAAACGACACAAATTTTATTAAATGATAAAGAATATACTCTAATTACCCTTTAAAACTAATAAAAAAGACAATCTATCTATATAAATAAATTAGATGAATATGCAGTTTTGAATTAAAATGCAGTATTTCTCAATATTAATCAAAATATGAATTTCCTCAGAAAAATTAAAAAAATTTCAACCAAGTTAAATTTTTATGTCCTACCTTCAAATAATATGTTTATATTTTAAAATAGAATATATAAAATTTTTAAATACAAGATTTAAAATGGGTGTTCCATCAAAAGGCGACAAATCTGCATTAAAAAAATACTTCTTTTATCAAAAATATTGAATTTATTCTTATATCATGTAATGAAAATACATAAAATGAATTTTAATGTTATATAAAATTAAAACTTTGGTTAATAACTTTCGTAATATCATGTTTATAATCACATTAAATAAAAATATTTTAATAATATATTTCTGTTTAGTGAAACTCGGTATTGCATACAGAACAAGCTATCAAGGAAGGTCGCTTTTGCATGTAATGCAAGACAAGTAAATGTTCAATTTATCACATGTTTCCTTTGGTGTATCATATAACATATCCAAAAATATTACATTTATACATTGAACAAAATATATACTCAGTGTTGCGTGAAATGAATTATCTCAAAAGAAATTGAAATTGTGTGTAACACAGGACAAGAGTAGTGTTGCATATTATTCGTCGGAGTGGATACTCAAGAGGGGGGGGGGGGTTAATTGAGTTCCAATTAATATTTCTATTAAAATCCCCCAAATTCAATAACAAGATAATCTGTAGTGAATTTGTAAAACTATATAGGGTCAGTTAGATTATCAAAAGATTGATTAGTTCTCCGTTAATCAAATATGAAGATTAAATAACTTTTGAAGCTAACCTAATGATTTACAGTACATAAAAACACTTTCTAGATTAAATATCAAAGTAACATTAAAAATATTTTATATTTCAAAGTAATTAGTAGGAGAATATTCAATGTAGTTTAATACCAAAATAAGTAAGCACAACAGTTTTAAAACAAGAGGTTCAGTCTCAAGCCGAGACTTAGTCCTCTCAAAATAATTTATATAAATATTGATCCACACCCAGGATCGGGGTAAACAATAGTCCAAAGACTATCCAGGTACGAAGACCTCTACCACAGATCTACGTGGGAAAACAAAACAATAGCACACTGGATTTCCATGACCTACTTGACCTCTACCACTATCCACAGTGGGATATAAGAGAGTTATGGAATTTTTGTGTGAGGATTTAAAAATACTCTAGTTCAGCGCAGGAGATAGTGTGTGTATGAAATATATAGAGTTCACACACTGCTCAAAAGGTAAGTAAAAAAATCACTAAGAGAGTATATATGAGTTTAGAATGCTCTAGTTATTTTAAGTGCAGCACAGGTCTCCTTTGATTGATCAGTAATGTTTCTGAGTCCTTCTCTAGTTTTTTTCTGAAAAACAGAGGTTCGTTTTCTTCTAGTTTGTTGTAGTTCTTCACTCCTTGGCTAAAGTGCAGCTTGTATTCTCTTCTAGAATGAATTACTTCGTGTATGTCTAGTGTTCTTCCAGTATGTATGTAGCCTTTCTTTTTTGTGTGTATTCACCACATTTCAACACTCTTCATGACTTATTTCACACTTTTTTTGAACGACCGTTGTCCTTCCTTTTATAGCGTTCAACTCCGGAAATGGGAATTATTACCTTTTTATTGGTATGAGGTACAGTTCTCTGACATTCCAACAACCCCCATTAATTAATGGCAGTTGCATTAAATTGAAAAAATATGACCGTTAGTATATTTTAAATAAGGCATAAAAGTTTAAGTAGAATAGTGCTTGTAATGATCGACTTGTAATGGTTACTCATTCTATCGGTAGCTCTGCTTGTATCAGTATCTCTCTGTATTGGTAGCTCTTTGTATCGGTAGATCTTTGTATCGGTAGACCTTTGTATCAGTAGCTCTTTGTATCAGTAGCTCTTTGTATCGGTAGCTCTTTGTATCAGTAGCTCTTTGTATCGGTAGTTCTTTGTATTGATAGGTCTTTGTATCGGTAGCTCTTTGTATCGGTAGCTCTTTGTATCGGTAGATCTTTGTATCGGTAGACTTTTTATATCAGTAGACTTTGTGTAGCGGTAGACTTTTTATCGGTAGACTTTTTGTATCGGTAGACTTTTTGTGTCGGTAGACTTTGTATCGGTAGAATTTTTGTATCAGTGACATGTGCTGACCGGTGGAATTACACATACCGGTAGCTCTGTATATCGGTGACCTTTGCTTATCGGTGACTATGTCTATCAGTAGACTAAGTATCAGTAGGTCTATATCAGTAGCTTTGAGCATATCAGTGACTTAACACTTATCTGTTCTATGTAAAACAAATCCTGATTGATTTAGAGTTATTTCAAAGTAGAATGAATAGTAATTAATATATAAATGAACATTATTTGGTATTATCAACATATTAAAACATACATGAGATTATCAAAACAGGTGAGGTCAACAATCTCCCCCTTTTTTATAATCATAACTTATTGAATCATAATCTCAAAATAATTAGTAACATATCAGAGGATTTCGTATAAAATGCCATGGTATTAGAGAAAATAATAAAAAGAAAGTACCAGACTTATGTATTAGAGGAATTATAAAGAAAATAATCGGTGGAAAAAATGATAGTTTCTAATGAATATTTGAAAAGATAAAAGTATCATAGGTAATATTATATTTCTCATAATTGTCAAGACTTCTCATTTGGCTCATTCCCCCCCCTTTGTCCTATCATATGATGTATATAAGTGCTGTTCAGTTTTGTTCTCCCCCATTGTTATTAGCAAAAAGAAGGAAACAAAGACAGATAAAAGTAACAGAAGGGTAAAAGAGAATAAGAGCATTTTCATTCCATGGCACAAAAAAGATACATAGGAATACAAAAATGAAACAAAAAGAATACAAGGATTCTTATCAAATGCCTTAACCATCAGTCAATCCACCTCCTGGATGTCTATTGGAGATGTTCCTTTAGGATCCGAGGTAGACTCAGACCGTGGAGATGTAGGTGGAGGCTTAGGAACACCAGAAATGATCAAAGGTGGCTGAGCTACTGAGACTGTTTCTGGTCTATACTGAGTAGCTCTCTGAGTGATCATAGGAGTAATGCTTCAGATGGCTTGGGCTGGAGTCATCTGAGTAGGATAATAAGTAGAGGCAGAGGTAGGTAAAGCTGGAGGTATAATCACTAGCCTAACATCGACATGCAAGAAGGGAAATAGAAGATTTCTAAAATCCAAATTGATTCCTCCTCCTCTCTCCATATCAGAAATGAAATCATCTTTGTTCACCATGAATTTGTCCAGTTCAGGGGTCAACTCTTTGATCTTGATGTCTTGTTATTTGAAGCCTTGATTGACAGGAGGGAGCTTCATGTTCTCTAACATAAGCTTGAAATGATTGTTGAGTTGATTCTTGGTGAAACCCTTTGGAAATAATAATATACCTTGTCTTTCAACTCTTTCTGAGAAGCAGAAGCTTCTCTAATATAGTCTTGAACAATCTTCATGATATCTCTAGTGGTATCTCTAGTAGAAGATACCACTTTGGTCAGATCAGATGAGTCCATAGAGCCATTGGTTGAAGCTGAACCAAGATCCTCCTTCATCACAGCTCGAATATGATCCAGTTCTATTGAAGGTCTGGAGGCAAGAGAACCAATGGATAATTTTACTGTTTCTTGATGTTTTTGGTCAACCCATTGATAAGATTTTTCACTTTAGAATCCTGGGTGCTGACATGATCTTTCATGGAGGTTTTAAATCCCTCAAAGACAGATACCATCTGTCTGAAAACACTTTTGACATAAGCTAAGTCCTTGTCTGCTTGGGATTTATAACTCATATAAGATTCTAAAGAGATAATAGATTTCTATAGAGTTTCAACATTCTCTATCAGTCGAGATACTTGACTCTGACAAGACTTGATTTCAGCCATCATCTGTGCCACAGAGGTTGACATATTGAAACCCCGTGAGAGTTCAAAATACTTTTCCATATTGCTTATCTCTTCAACAAAGAAGTGCTTCAACTCGGCAACACAAGCACTAAAAGACTCTTTCTACTCATCCTTTAAGGATTCAAGATTAGATCTGGTGATCATATTTTCAGGCACAACTATATGTGCTCTATCAGACACAATATTGGCCACTGAGTCAGTCATAATTGATTGAATTGATGATACCAGTGAACTTTCCATTCTTTTAACTTCTTCATCAAAACTGTCTTTAAGATCTGACTGCAACTTATTCAGATCACCTCTTCTGACCACATCTTCAGATAACAACTCATACTGAATATCATAACTGACTTTTGGTCTATTGAGGGATTCCTCATTATTAGAATTGGGATAATCTAATCCACAAACCAAAAAACCTGGGTCTTCTGCCCAATCCTCAATTTCATTAGCTACTGAGACAGTGCTAAGCCTAGTTGGATGCTCCCCCTCAACTGGTGCACGCTCCCATATAACAGTAGCATTCTCACCAGGTCTTTCTTCCTCAGAAGAATCCTCTACAATCAACTCCATCTCTGCAACCACAAGAGGCTCCTCTGGATTAGGTACAGGTCCTTCCATCTCATCCACTACATCCTTAATAGGCAAAACTGAGCTTCCAATCAATGGACTCAGACTTGAGCTAACAGAAGCAGAGGCTTCAGATTCATTCTCTCTTTCTTCTTCATTCTCAGGGGTTGGTTGGTCTTCCTCATCAATTGATGTTTCTTCTTCAAATAATGTTTCCTTTTCTGATGATATAATTTGAGAAATAGGACTTGGAGTCAAGTCCGGAGTCCTTCCATTAGCTATAGAAGTCTCCTCTTCATCAGTATCATCACTGTACTTAGGTTCTTCTTCATCAGGTCCTAGAACTGGATCCCTCACATCCATAGGCCTATAAGGATGATCCACAAGATTATACTTATAATACAACTTCTCATAATCACTAACCCATTCTCTCTTCCATGGATTATAATTGATCTTCATGTAGTTACATATTGTGCTTGTGATACAGAAGTTATTCTTTAACAACATTGTCTCATCCTGAGACTCAGCTACTCCCTTTACTTTAATCATAACCAAAATAAACTTAGCAAAGAATAAGGCACTGGTTTTTGACTTTGGTCTAATCATATCCTCTATTTGGGTCATCAACAGCCTGCATAAATTCAACTTCACACCATGCCTCAGCAAATGAAGCATGTAAATATCCAGGTATTTCAGATTTGAAAAATTCCCTCTCCTTGGACTTAGAACATGCTGAATGAATTTAAATAGCAGCTGGTTCTCTACATTCATTTCTACAGCCACTAATTTTCTAGGAGTTCCATCTACTGTTATCTCTTCCAAAGCAGTTTCATACTTAAAGATATTACTGTTGGGAGGTACTGATTTCGGGGAATATCTAAAAATACCTTCGTGTGGAACCTTCAGGCATTCATCCCATTCAACAGAAGAAAAAGATATCTCTTTTCCATTTACAATAGATATCATCCTATTCTCAAATTATGATTTCTCAAATCGAACATACTCATAGAAATCTTTTACCATCTTCGGATAGTAGGTACCATTGTTGTTCAAGAGGCCTTCTATCTATTTCTGATCTTCCAAAACTTCCAGAACTAATGAATCACTAGACATCAGCCATTCTACACATAGTTACTTCTCAACTACTATTTCTCTCGGAGAGAGATATGGGTTAGGAGGTTTCCTTACTTCACATCCACTTCTAGACTCGCATTTGAGTCTCTTTAAATTAGGCTCATCTTTCTTTGTGCTGACTGAAGGTCTCTTCACTCTTTCCATTATTCGAATCGTGAGACTTAAGGTTCAAGAGAAGGTTTGAGAGCTACGGCTTGAAGGTAAAGGGCTTGAGGTGGATCGAAAGAGGATAAAAACTTGTGTTTTATCATTTAGGAATCACAAAATAAATAAATAAAACATAATAAGTAAACGATACAAATCCCGGTGGCTAAAACAGAAGTTTAAAACAGCACATACTATCGATAGGGTATACCGGTGAGAATTCCTAATGGTGAGGTTAATCTATTAGTGAGGTCCACTAACGGTGAGGTCCACTAATGGTGATGTCCATAAAGATTGAGGTCCATACTGGTGAGGTATAACAGTGAGGTCTATACCAGTGAGGTATCTAACGGTGAGGTATCTAATGGTGAGGTTTCTAACGGTGAGGTTTCTAACGACGAGGTTTCTAATAGACAGAGTCTATCATTCCTAATTCATGTCTAATGTACCTTATCCTATCCGAACATAAAGGTTTGGTGAAAATGTTAGCTAATTGATGTTCAGTACCTATAAATTCAAGAGTAATATAACTTTTTTGGTAATGATATCTTAAAATGTTGGGCCTTACATCAATGTGTTTGATTCTAGAGTGAGACACAAGATTCTTAGTGATATTAATTGAACTAGTGTTATCACAGTTTATTGGAACATGTCTAAAGTCATATCCATAGTCCAAAAGAGTGTGTTTAATCCACAGAATTTGTGCACAACAACTACCAGCAGCTATATACTCTACTTTAGCAGTAGACAAATCTACAAAATTCTATTTCTTACTACACCATGATACTAAGGACTTACCTAGAAAATGACATGTTCTAGAAGTTCGTTTTCAATCTAACTTGCAACCAGCAAAGCCAACACCTGAATAACTCATTAAATCGAATGATTGTCCTTTTGGATAAAACAAACCTAAATTTGCAATAAGTTTAAGATATTTGAAAATTCTTATGACCACAAGAAAATGAGATTCTTTAGGATTAGCTTGAAATCTTTCACATATACACACAATAAACATAATATCTGTTCGACTAATAGTAAGGTAAAGTAAGTTTCCAATCATACCTCTGTACTGGGTTAAATCCACTGGTTTTCTAATTTCATCACCATTTAACTTACAAACAATACTCATAGGTGTATCAATTTCCTTAATACTATCAATACCAAAACATTTTAAAAGGTCATTTGTATATTTATTTTGATTCAAAATAATACCATTCTCATTTTGAAAAACATGAAATCCAAGAAAATATTTGAGTTCTCCCATTAAAATCATTTCAAATTCATTTTTCATACTCTTTGAAAAGTCAGTACATAAAGAATGTTTAGAAGATCCAAAAATAATATCATCAACATAGATTTGTACAATCAAACCATCTTTAGAAATTATTTTAATAAAAAGAGTTGGATCAGCAATACCTTTAGTAAAACCTTTTGAAATAATAAAATTACTAAGTGTATCATACCAAGATCTTGGAGCTTGTTTAAGACCATATAATGTTTTTGAAATTTTGAAAACTCGATTTGTAAAATGAGGATTAGTAAATCTAGGTGGTTGTTCAACGAAAACATCTTCAATTATAAAACCCTTTAGAAAAGCACTTTTAACATCCATTTGATATAACTCGAAATTCAGATGAGCAGCATAGGCATGTAGGATCCTTATAGCTTCTAATCTAGCTATAGGGGAAAACGTTTCCTCATAGTCTATTCCTTCCTCTTGACTATACCCTTGTGCAACTATCCATTCTTTGTTTCTAACTATATTTCCAGACTCATCAACATTGTTTCTAAAAACCCATTTAGTGCCTATGGTCAAAGTGTCCTTAGTTTTGTCAACTAATTACCAGACTTTGTTTCTTTAAATTGATTTAGTTCTTATTGCATAGAAATTACCCAAAATTCATCATTGATTGCATCATTGACATTTTTAGGTTCTAATTGTGAAATAAAGGCTTGATGTTAAACCTGATTTCTTATAGAATCTCTATTCTGTGCCCCTCTATCAAGATTACCAACAACATCATCTAAAGGATGATTATTAAAATCATAGTTGATTTAGTAAAGGTAGGACTATAAATTTCAGGTTCATCTCTAGATTCAGACTCTAGAAAAGAAGGTTCGGGAAAGTTTCCAGAACTGGATGTCTTTACAACAGGTTCATTGATTTTATCATTAAGTTCCAGAACAGACAAATCTTCTTCAAGATTTTCCATGAAATATTTGGGTTCATGTGGATCAGTTTCATCAAACTTGATGTGAACATATTCTTCCACACATTTGGTTCTTTTATTAAAGACTCTATAGGATTTTCTAGTTAATTAATATCCTAAAAAGATTCCTTCATCACTCTTGGAAGCAAACTTGTCAAGATTATCCTTAGTATTAAGAATAAAGACTTTGGAACTAAAAAATATGAAGTAATTATCCTTAGGTTTCCTATTATTCCATAATTCATAAGGGGTATTCGTGAGAATAGTTCTAATCAAGACTCTATTGATAATATAACAAGATGTATTTACAACTTCAGCTCAAAAGTAAATAGGCAGGTCATACTCATTTATCATGGTTCTTGAAATTTCTTGAAGGGTTCCAATTATTCTTTCTACTACACCATTTTGCTGAGGTGTCCTAGGAGAAAAAAAGTTGTGACTATAGCCATTGTGTGAGCAGTAAGATTCAAACTCATGATTTTCAAACTCACAACCATGATCACTTCGAAGGGTCTTAATCTTAAGTCCACTAAGGTTTTCTAAAAACTTGGAATACTTAATAAAGTAAGAACAAGCTTCACTTTTGTGAGCTAAAAAGTATACCCATGTATATCTAGAAAAGTCCTCTACTAAAACATAGACATAGTGCTTCCCATTTAAACTAGAAACTCTAGAAGGTCCAAAAAAATCCATGTGAACCAAATCGAGAGGTTGAGAAGTTGAAACTTCTTTATTTGATTTAAAATAAACTTTATGTTGATTTCCCTTTTGACAGGGATTAAAAACCTTGTCAGTTGGGAATTCAAGTTATGGTAGGTCTCTATCTATGTTTTTCCTAGTCATTTTTCTATGTGAATAAACATTGCAGTGTCCTAATTTTTTGTGCCAAATCCAAGACTCTTTATGAAAAGCATTTAAGAAATTAATATTCTATTTAGCTATAGAATTCAAATTAACAGCATAAACATTTTCATTTCGTAAAGCAGAAAATACTAAAACTTTTTTAGAATTAAAAACATTACAAGAATCATTTTCAAATTTAACATTCAAACCATCATCACACAACTGAGAAATACATAAAAAATTATATTTAAGTACATCAACAAATAAAACATTGGAAATTAAAACTGAATTAGTGTTACCAATCTGGCCTAGGCCAATGATTTTTCATTTAGAATTATCACCAAAGGTGACATGGCCTCCATCAACTTTGATTAAAATCTGGAAGCATGATTAATCTCTAGACATATGCCTTGAACATCCACTGTGAAAGTACCATACCTTATTATGAGAACTCTTCAAGAAAGTCTCCTACAAAACAGATTTAAACAGAAAATTATTTTGGTACCCAGATTTTCTTGGGTCCAGACAGGTTAGCAATCAAAGCTTTAGGTACCCAGAATTGTCTTATGGGTCTCATATAATTTATAGAATCAATAGATTTTGAAAGATAAACTCTATTTAATATATAACTATTTGTGTAACTAGTTGAAGCATATGAATTTATAGAACTAGAACTAGCAACATTCTGTATAGATTTAGAAATAAATCCAGTTTTAGTAAACTGTCTCTGTCCAGGTTCATAGCCTATACCAGTGGTATATTTTGGTGCCACTTGTATTCATAGAATTTTTGAAAGTGTATCTTTTCCATTTGTGAATTTCTATAAGTACTTCCTTAATTTCTCATTAGACAATTTTAGTTCAGTATTTTCCTTAAGTAATTGAGCATTCTTTTCCTTCTCTACATCAAGTGTGTATTTAAAAGAGCTAGTCAAATGATGCTGTTTCTTTAAGGTCTTGTACTTGTATTTAAGTTCATTACATGTTTTTTTATAGCATATTACAATTTTCAAATAACTCTTCACTAGACATATTTTCAGATTCAGAATTAGAATCAACTCTAGAATAATATGAATTTAAAGCAAGAGTATCCAGTGATACCTCAGACGTGTTTTTCATAAAACACATGCTAGTTTTTTGAGATTTTTCATTCTGAGTTGAATCAGAATCACGTGAACTGTCCTCTGAAGCCCTCAAAGTTTCTTTCATAGCTTTCTTAAAATTCTTTTCCTTGTAGTCATGTTTCTTCTTGAACATTAACTTTGGACAATCTACTGTCACATGTCCTTTCCTTTTGCATTCATAGCAGACAATTTTATCACTTTTATCAGGCTTCCTCCAATCCTTCTTCCATTGACCTTTGTTGTCATATTTTCATTTTTAATTTGATTTTCTGAAGAATTTCTTCTTCTTATAGAACTTCTTGAATCTCCTGGCTATCTGAGCCATTTCAGCATCACTGTTAGAATCTGAACTTTCACTCATTGAGATTTCAATTGGTATGTGAACTTTCTGCTTATCCATTCTCTTTGAGGCAGTAGACTTAAATGCTACTGACTTCTTCCTTGGTTCATCATATTCTTCCTTGTTAACTTTGAGTTCTTCCTCATACATCATAAGCATACCAATTAATTCATTAATTGGAAAAGTACCAATATCACATGATTCTCTAATTGAAACAGATGTGCCCCTCCATATTTCTGGTAGACATCTTAATATTTTCATAATCTGCTCCTTTGCAGGAACAACTTTTCCAAGTGAGATCATAGTGTTGAAAATCTCATTGAACCTAAGATACATATCAAAAATAGGTTCATCAGACTTCATTTTAAAATTATTATATTTAACAGTATAGGTGTTTAGTCTCATTTATTTAACACTGGTTGTTCCTTCATGGGAAATAGCCAAAGTGTCCCAAATTTCATAGGCACTTTTACATGAAGATATGTGATTAAATTATTCATCTCCTAAAGAAAAATACAGGGAATTCATTTCATTACAATTATTATTATAAGCTGTCTTAGTAGGTTCATCCCAAGTAGTTCTAACAGTCTCTGGAATCTTATATTGATTTTATATAGCCATCCAGATATCAAATCCCATAATTTCTAAATGAATTTTCATTTTATGTTTCCACTGGGCATAATTTGTACCATTAAAGAAAGGTGTCCAGTTGGTAGCAACACCTTCTAGTCTATTATCCATAATCATATTTTAGAAAATATATTTAAAGAGATAAAATTTAGAACTGACAGAAATTTAAGATCTTTAAGATACAACTAAAATCACATTTTAAAAACAGAGTGTTTCAAAATCCTTTATAAATAAAAACCTTCATTTGATATTAAATGTTGGTCGAAGTGCATACTCAAGAGGGGGGGGGGGGTGAATTGAGTTCCAATTAAAATTTCAGTTAAAAACATTTCTATTAAAATCCCCCAAATTGAATAACAAGATAATCTATTGTGAATTTGTAAAACAATAAAGGGATAGTTAGATTATCAAAAGATTGGTTAGTTCTCAGTTAATATAATATGAATATTAATTAAACATTGAAGCTAACCTAATGATTCATAGTACATAAAAACACTTTCTAGATTAACTATCAATGTAACTTTGAAAAAAATTTATATTTCAAAGTAATTAGCAGTGGAATATTCAATGTAGTTTAAAACCAAAATAAGTAAGCCCGACAGTTTTAAAAAAAGAGGTTCCGTCTCAAGTCGAGACTTAGTCCTCTGAAATAAATTTATATAAATATTGATCCACATCCTGGATCGGGTTAAAAAATAGTGCAAAGACTGTCCAGGTACAAAGACCTCTACCACAGTTCTACGTGAGAAAAAAAACAACAGCACACTGGCTGTTCAGGTTCTACTTTACCTCTACCACTATCCACAGTGGGATACACGAGAGTTATGGAAGTTTTGTGTGTGGATTTAAAAATCCTTTAGTTTAGCATAGGAGACAGTGTGCATATGAAATATAAAGAGTTCACACACTTCTCAAAAGTTAAGTAAAAGAATCACTAATAGAGGAGAAATAAGTTTAGAATGCTCTAGTGATGTGTAGTGCAGTTCAGGACTCCATTGATTGATCAGGAATGTTTCTGATTCCTTCTCTAGTTTTTGTCTGAAAAACAGAGGGTCGTTTTCTTCAAGTTCATTATTTTTCTTCACTCCTTGGCTAAAGTGAAGCTTGTGTTCTCTTCTAGAATGAATTGCTTCGTGTATGTCCACTGTTCTTCTAGCATGGATGCATCCTTTTTTTTTGTGTGTATTCACCACTTTTCAGCACTCTTCAGCCCTTATTTCACACTTTTTTTCACGTCCATTTCCCTTCCTTTTATAGCATTCAACTCCAGCAATGGGAATGATTACCTTTTCATAGGTATGAGGTATGGTTCCCTGACATTCCAACAACCCACATTAATTAATGGAAATTGCATTAAATTGAGTAAATATGACCATTAGTATAATTTAAATAAGGCATAAAAGTTTAAGGAGTAGAGTGCTTGTAATGGTCGACTTGTAACAGTTACTCCTTCTATTGGTAACTCTGCTTGTATCAGTAGCTCTTCATATCGGTAACTCTTTTTATCAGTAGCTCTTTGTATCGGTAGACCTTTTTATCGGTAGCTCTTTGTATCAGTAGCTCTTTGTATCGCTAGCTCTTTGTATCAGTATCTCTTTGTATCGGTAGATCTTTGTATCAGTAGCTCTTAGTATCAAAAGCTCTTTGTATTGGTAGACTTTTTGTATCTGTAGTCTTTGTGTATCAGTATACTTTGTATCAGTAGACTTTTTGTATCAGTGACATGTGTTTACAGGTAGACTTACACATACCGGTAGCTCTGTATATCAGTGACCTTTTCTTATCGGTGACTATGTCTATCGGTAGACTAAGTACCGCTAGGTCTGTATCAGTAGATTTGAGCATATCAGTGACTTAACACTTATCTGTTCTATGAAAGACACATCCTGATTGAGTTAGAGTTATTTCAAAGTAGAATGAATAGTAATTAATATATAAATGAACATTATTTGGGATTAGCAACATATTAAAACATAAATGAGATTATCAAAACAGGTGAGGTCAACACATATACTATAAGATCATACGGTGTTGAATATAGAAAAATCTAATCTTGGTGTAACATACACAATAAGACAAAAAATAAATTAAAAATAATCTATCTCATTAAATCTTGTGGTGTTACATTCTACCCCCCTTAAAATGAATTTCACCCTCAAAATTCATTAGGGTTATAAATGGTTTACAACTTGAAATTTTATTTCATGAAAACCCACATCGTGAAAAGGGATACTAAAACATTATTTTAAAAAGGAAATTTAGAATCATAACATTCACCAAAAGTATCTCATCACAGGGTTTCCATATAGGAGAACATAATTGGGAAGCAAAAACATGGATATGCAAGAGAAATCTATCCATCATGTTATAATGGATAGTGATAGAGGATACTTTTTGGATAAATTTAAATACAAAAAATCCATAAATCTGCAATGGTTTAAGAAACAATCTGATTAATCAGATAATGTACTAGGAAAACATTTTCAGTTTTCAAGATCATTTTCCTAAAGTTGAAAAAGATGAGAAAAATACATACTTGATTTCAGTACAATCTTGTTATTGGTGATGCCTTGAAAAATTTCCACTTCATCTCTAATTTAAGGAAATAAAGTTGGATTTGTCATTCCTAAAGTGTTATCTGATCAGGTGATCCAAAAATTTAATGATAGGTTATTTCATATGTCTTTATCACCAAAATGTTAGCAAACGTTATCAAATATACATAAGTCCATCTATGGTGAGATTAAAAATATATGGTTCCAAAAATATAATTATACTTCATATATTATTCCACTTAAATAAAATAAAACTAATTTATACAAACCAGGGACTTCTCATATGCTAGTGGTTATTGATAAAGGCCTATCACACTTCAGTTGTGGGTTTGATTCCCACAGCCTTGTCCGACGCTACAATTTTTCATCCATCCTGTGGGTTGTATTTTTTCTAAAATTATACTATTATGAAATTATAGAAATAATATTAAATTTTTTAGTCTCAAACAATACTATCTGATATCCAACTTAATCCATTCGAAACTTTAGGCTCATCTAAAATACATCTGTCCAAACTCACAGTACAAAAAAAAAACAATTACAAGAAAGGTCATATAACAAGCACATGAATACCTTAATTTATCCCCTATATATCACAAAATATATATGTTGGTCACATTCAAAACATTTTAATGACTTCATCCTGAATTCTATTGAGTCATGGTAAAAACCTAAATTACCATATATCCTTATTGAAATCATGCATGTTTTCTTATTCCAGAATTTATTGGATATATTCCTTAAGTCCCAAAAATTTGTATACTTTATCCATGATAACATAACCCTATTATCACTAAATCCATAATTAGATCTCAAGAAACATTCTTCGTCCAATTTACTTATTCAAATCCATCATTATCTTAACATGAGGGGCATTTTAAGGGTTATCTTCTCCTTAATCATGTGTTCTCTAAGTATATCACCTTACCCATAAATCAATTTTCTGTCTCCATAGAACTATTAAAAATATGATTTCCAATCATTAATGAAAAAATTATACTGAAATCAATTATAAATTTCATGATTCATATACCATAATCTTTGAATTATGAAACATATACACCTCAATCATCTAACTTTATTCATAAACCATTACGCATGATCTATTATCATCATCTTTCTTAAAACATGAATAACTTATTAAGGTTTATAAACCTCAATATTCTTATATTTTATGTAAAAAATACTGGAAGAACATCACATACCTTTCACATGTCATTTAAAATCTCTTTATCCTTAACAGTATGACCAATACTCGTACCATTGTCATGATTCTCTTAATGATATTTACTATTATGAAATCAGTCTTTATAATTACCATACTTTCCATATCTGAAACAATAAATGGTTAACTATGTATTATTTAGTTTTGGATATTGTCTAAGACTAGACAGCGATGTGTGACAAGTACATATGAGAGAATTGAAAAAAATAAGTACGTTTAATTACTTATAATATTTCAATCAATGATATATTTATTTTAACCCTAGGTTAGTCATGATTATCAAAAAAAACCCTAGGATTATAACATATACTTAGATATATCCTTATAATATCCATAGACATATCCTTAGAAATATCTCTATGGATCTCACTAAAGTTTTCAAAACCTAGTTTACAAAGGTTGACTAAACCTTTGCTCTGATACCAACTCTAATGACCCAAGCTTGACGTACATGGACATTACATTTCTTTTGAAGAATACTTATTACATTACACAAAAATTATATCCAAAGACTATATTTGTTTTGTGTCTTTGGAAACGAGGAACATAATATTATAACTTGGTCAAATATCTTTAACATATCCCATAAAGATCTTCCAATTTTTATTTTCCTACAAAAAACCTTTCTATATATCCTGGGGAAAAGAAAACATAAAAACGGTGAGCTCAAATTCTCAGTAAGGGTAAAATTAGAGAACATAAAAAACACCATAAAAATTTCAATGTAAAAACATGAACAAAAATATTAAAAATCAAAATCTTGCATCATGAAATAAATCTTGGAAGTACATAAGAAATAGATCATAATGAAACATTAACCATGATAGAATAACATTGACATAAAACATGTAATTTTGGAAAACTAATAAGAAATTAATATGATTTCTATAGTAGCCATGGCATGGCATCTAAGACCATCATAGTGGACAAAGCCCATTACTGAACTAGGTTTACTTGATATTCAAGCCATGTATTACTGAACCAGATTTACTTATCATTCCATTCATGTCTGTCTCATGAGATATAAATCTTTACCCAATGAATTAGTGGGAGATATAGGTCCCACCCATCTCATAATGAAATCATTTTTATATGTGCAACAAAACATAAAAACCTTCACCATATCATAATCCATGAAATAAAATGATATTCTTAAACATCATTTCATCATAACATAATACATATAAGATAAAAATAACTTCATAAAACTAATTCCATCATAAGAAAGATAAAATAAATTTAATAATAGGGATAGAAACATAACCCCATGTCATCTTAGATGGAAAATAATTTTGATAAAATTCTTGAACTTAATTCCAGAGAAAAATATCGTTTCATCTTTAAAAATGTTTTCTTTTCTCAAAATATCCAACAATTTAAAAAGAAAATAATTTAATTGAAAATAAAATTGAATCTTTTAAAGGAAATTCATGTTATTAATGAGTTATGAAAGTGTAAAAATATGTTCATGCTTTATAAGTTAAAAATTATTCCCCTCATACTTTTGTTGGAGAAGTCAAAAAGCAACTCATATGGTAAATAAAAGAAATGTTTATTCCATACTGTGTAGTAAAAGTAAAAAAATGGATAAAAATTATTTTAAACATACATTTAATAATATTAAATATTTTATAAAAAAATTTCAAGAAAACATGGACATTGATGATAAATATACCCTAGTAAATACTTATTAATAAAGAATCTTGGATAAAAGTGAGATTGCCAAATTATCCCTTTCCTTGTACTTTTTGTTAGTCGAGGGTGTGGTGACCTCTTGTATAATGGTTAAATCATGTAATTAAATTATCATAGGACCATATCCATTTTCATTATATCAAATATGATCCCATTATATCATTTTGTTAATAGTATTCCCATATTACCATTATTTTGGGTGTTAACTGCTTTGTTTTCCCATTCCGATTTTCCCATGTAAGTCATGTTTTTTTACGAATAAGATATATTTTATTCATGAAATTAAGTTCATATTTATTATTTTAACTCTTCATATAAATCTTATAATCCTTATTGAATTGTTAATGTAGAGAACTAACCGCACCATGTCGTGGAGATGGTAGGTCGTACATATGCATGAGCGACAATATCATTCTCTTGATGGTTAAATGGTATATAATTGGATGGTATATTAATTATAAAAAATAATTATAATTTTATATTTATTATTTAAATCCATTATACTCATCATTATATCCATCCTAATAAATTATTTTTTTGAATAAAAAATTATACCACAGCGTGGAGACGGTAAGCCGTACGTAAGCATGCATGGTGATATTATTAGTCGTAGGATGGATAAAAGGTTTTTTAAGGTTTTACAATAATTATAATAACATATAATCATGTATAATATACTGTATATATTACTTTAGTATGGAATAAATAGAGAAATAGTAAGTAGAAGAAGAAAAGAATTTGAATTGAATTGGTAAAGCAATTACCTCTTCTTTGTTGGACTTACTCTGGATCTCTTATTAGGGACACTATGGATGGACTTTTTAGAAAACCAATACCTCAGAAAGTTAACAAAAGAATGTTTATCGGAGAATTTTTCAGTGGTTGGTTGATCTAGAAGGATCAAGGTGGTTTGTAGAAATGTGGAAGGAGATGCCTTTTTATAAGAGAGGAGGAGGGGCACTTTAAGAAGGTATTGGAATATTATTTTACTATAAATTTATTTTCAGTTTAAAAAGGCCCAAAACTCATTTAATTTGAATAAAAGATAAATAATTTTAGAAATTATTTCAACATATAGGTTTTATACAAGTTTATGCCTCAAATTTAACCTTATATTTTAGCTTTAACCCTTAGTTAACAAATTTCACTCTTACCATGTCTTCTTGTATATTCATACTATATGGTTAATATAGTTACTATAAAATGGAAATAGAACCAAAAGTGGTTAATTAATGACATGGTTAACATTATATAAGTCATTTGGGAAAATATTATATTTTTAGGACTATTATATCATTTAATAAAATAGTATTTTTTTTAAAACTCATTTATCTCAATTTTTATACTATTCATGTCATGACTTTTTAAAAATATATAAAAACTTGATTATTTCAAAATAAAATCATTAATTAAAACATACAGAACCAAAATTATACATAAAATTCGTGTATGACATAGAAATATTAAAAATAAATATATTTTAATATTTATAATCTCATTTATTTAAATCAATCATAGATAAGGTAATCACTACATCATCATTGTGCCATAAATAAATTTATTTATTTAGTGTATAAATATTATAAATAAAATAACATGATGTAGGAAATATTTTTATATCTATAAAAATATTTATAGTATAATTTATCTTATGTATAAACACATATTAATTTTTTTTATTAAGAAGATACAAGTTTATGTCATATTTCTCTTTACTTTAAATTAATTCTTATAAAATGTCATTTTCACATCCAAGTGGTTCCATGGGCTCCCAAAATTAACCCAATAATGTACATGATCGGAAATATATCATCCAATAGGATTAAGACATATGTTAGGGTAGTTTAATATTATTATAACATTTTTTTAACCTTATATACCAGATTTACCCTTTAACCGTGGTGAATAAAATAATCACTGAAGTTACAATTCATAATGTCCAAAAATAAAAGGCACATATTTATAGAATTTGAACTTTATGATTACAAATATGGAATCTATTTTTATAGATTTAAAATAAATAAGTTACAATAATTAATTTAAAATTAATTACCGTTGTCAAAACCAATAAATATGTTTTTAAGAAGTAATAACTATCAAAAGATTGGCAAGTGTTTATGTCCAATTTAAAGGGGAATTACTTCCAATGAATAAAATTGAATTAAATGATAAAATATAATCCAATTAAAATTTACAATAAATAAAAAATATAATATAACTATATAAATAAATTAGACGCAAAGACAATTTTGCCTTAAAATGCAATATTTTTCATTTTTCATCAAAATATGAATTTTATCAGAAAAATACCAAAATTTCAACCAAGTTAAATTTTTATGTCAAAATTCCAAATAAGATTTATATTTTTTCAAATATAATATATAAAATTGTTAAAAACGAGATTTAAAATGGGTGAGCCATCAAAAGGCGGAAAAACTACATTTTTTGAAAAATACTTCTTTTATCCAAAAAATTGAATTTGTTCTTATATAATGTCTAGAAAATAAATAATATGAATGTTAATGTTATATAAAATTTAGAATGTGGTTAATAATATTCATAACAGCTAGTTTATATCCCATTAAATAATAATATTTTTATAATATATCATTTTTTAGTGAAATTCGGTGATGCGTACAATGCAAGCTATCGAGGAAGGTCGCTCTTACGTGTAATGAAAGATAATTTAATGTTTTGATTAGTGAAAGAATTCTTTGGGTTTCTATATAACATAATAAATACATATTTTATTTATACATTGAACAAAATCTATACTCAGTTTCACATGAAATGAATTCTATCAAAGGAACATGAAATTGTGTGTAACGCAATCCAAAATAGGGTTATATATAATGCAAGCTAATATGGTCTTGCATATAGCACAATATAATATTGGTGTAGTGTACCAAAAAAGACATCAAAGAAATAAAAAATAATATATCTCATAAAATCTCAAGGTTTTATAACAAATAAGGATGGAATAATTATATTATATCCTTAATAAATCATAATTTAAATCAAGGGTTGTTATGTTTGATGAATAAAAGTACCAATAAAAGATTATTAAAAAATTATTATGGAAAATAAACTTTTCTTTTTGAAATCACATATTAAAAAAATCGTACAAAAATAAAAGAAAACATTTTATTTGAAAATAATAATGTTAAATTTTAAAGTATCCTTTAATGAAATAATTATTCTAGATGATGGGAAAATATGTTCATGTCGTATATGTTAAAAACATTTCTTTTACAGTGTTGAAAAAAGTAAAAATGTAACTCATTTAGAAAATGACAAAGAATATTACTTTAGAATAATGTTTTAAAAATTGATAAATGGTTAAAAATGATGATAAAAATTATACAAATAATAGTAAAAACCGTTTTTTAATTTTTTTAGAAAATATGGATATATAAGAAACATTTTTTTGACCAAAGATAAAAATGAAGTTAATTTTCCTTAAAAACTTTTTTCGGTATCTTGAGTAAATAATATGAGTAAAATGAAAGTAAAAATTGTATTTTAAATAAATAATCATAGGTTAATAAAATTCATAAGTTTTATTGAGTAATAGATTATAATATTTCATTAGTGCAAGTATAGTCATAATTAATCCTGATAAACTATGAGATTGTGGCATAAAACCATTACTACTTTGGTTTATTTTGAATCATAAGACTCATGAAATAACAAAACTTATATGGATATTTATATCCCATAATTTTACTTATATTAATCATAAAATACAATAATGGGTAGTATATACAACACACAAAAGAAACAAGTGGTACATAGGGCATGTTTATAACATAAATAAAAGTGAGACGAGAATACATTACCTTAACTCCAACTTCATTTGTACACATTGGAAACTCATATATAATAAATATATATTTATTATAAATATATTAAAATACCAAAATAATATATATCATAATATATATTATTTACTTATAAATGTTATCATATATTTATTAACACTTTTTTTTTAAAATCACTATTTTTAGGGATATCTGCTTCCTTTTTCATGTATATCATAGTTTAGTAGTTTTGGTCCTTGTATTTTGAACATGGTTCAATAATATATAGAAATTTAATAATGTTATAAAAATAATATATATTCATTATGTACCTATTTATAATCTTTTATAAAAATTAGGGATAGAAAAATGAAATAAACTGTTCATGGCGACGGTAGGTCATACGTACACATGAACACTGTTTTCATTTTTCAGAGAATGGAATCACAGTGAGGTAAATATTAATTAACATTTAAAAGATTATTATTATATAATATATATCATAAATATTTAAATTTTTTCCTCATTACCATCCAATTAAAATATAAATGATAAACACATCACATCTCTTCATGGAGGTGGTAGTCCACTCGTACGAACGATCGATGCTATCGTTTCCCAAAGGATTGGATGGTAAGTAGGTAGATGTGCAATTATAAAACATAAGTATAATTATTTAATATATATATATATATATATATATATATATTAAACCAATCATAATAACCATCCATAAAATATGGCGATGAAAAATGAATTGTATCGCTATGTGAAGAGGTTAAACCATACGTACACACAAGCGATAAATTCACTTCTCATTTGATGTGAAAGAGGGTTTTAATGGTATTTTCATAATAATAATCAAATTTAATAATATTTAGGATAAATAATTTATTATTTTATGATTAATACCATATATTTATAATAGGTAACAAAGAGCTTAAAAGAAAGTGGATAGTTAAGGCGATTACCTCTTCTTTGAAACGACTCCTTTAGATATCCTCTAAAGGGATCTATGATTGGTATTTTGGGAAGAAAATAACATCTAGAATGTGGATATGGAATTTTAAAAGAATCTTTATAGATTTTCATTGATATATAAGGTTTAATCTGATGTAAATAAGCGGGGGAGGGGGTTCCCGTTTATAATTGAGGTAAGGGGCACTTTTATAATATCTGAAAAGATTAAGTTATAGTAAATTAATTATCAAGAAAAATTCATAAAAATGGAAATAGACTAGAATATAATATAGGATAAGGTTTCAATTCCATAGAACAATATAATTTAGAAAATATTTTTTTGTAATTATAAACATTATCATTTTGATCAACCCTTAGTTAACCAATTTAAATTTTAACCACAATGGTAACTTTTTCAATACTAAAGGGTTTTAATTTTTACTTATAAGGTGAAAATTTTCTCATAAATGGTAAATTTAGAAACTATTTTTCATAAAATATCCACCTTATATTATTTCAAGATTTTTTTTTATTTTTAAATAATTTAATAAAATATTATTTTGATAAAATATAATTATTTTCTATTTTGGAACTATTCATTTAATGTAACTTTAAATACATCAAGAAAAAAGAGGAATTTGAAATATAATCCTTTAAAACATCCAAAAAAATGTCATATAGATCTTTAAAATTCAATATAAACATAAATTATTTCAAATTATTTTATTTTTATTATTTTAATATAATTTAATTTATTTTTCTATTAATTAAATAATTGTTGCGTCGATGTTGTGTAGGAATTTAAGGTATTTATTTAATACCTAAAAATTATAAATAAATTACCATTATGAAAATAAGTTTATTATTATAAAAATTACCATTTTTATTAACTAAATTTATTTTTTTAATTCATATAAATCTCAAGATAACTTATTTAATATGTTATTTTTACTTTTCTAGCCTTGCACAAGCATTGGACAAACATTTTTATAAAACATTTTTTATATAACCCCAAAATTTTGTATAACATTATATTTCATATATAATACTTAAAATTTAGTAAAAAAATTCGATCAAGTACATATTAAATCACAAATATTATCTTTTGGGTACGAAATTTGACATTCCAATGTTGCACAAGCTTTGCGTTGGCACTTATTTTTTTTTCATTTTTATCATGGAATAAATTATAATTTATTTTTTTGAATTTATTATGTATAGAATTTTAAGTATTTTATAATAAATTAGTTTTTAAATAATCTTCATAAAATGTTTTATATTTTGTTTATGTCTTGGTGATATCATAAAAACATTATTTTATAAAAACCGTATTTTTTTACTATTCACTAAAAATTTAACTTCTTCATAAAAATATCAAACAAATAATCATAGGATAGATTATAATTTATAAAACCAAAAATAAATTTCATTTTATTATATTAAATTCCAATAACTGATGGAAATTAATTTTAATATAAATGCATAAAACACAATGAAAATCATATTATAGAAAAATGTCTTTTTATGTATAAAAACGTTTTTATAAAAACTTTAACCATAAAATTGGTTCTAATGAAAATAATTAGATTATTAGTAACATAATATAACTAATTTTAATTTTAAATATTTTTTTAAATAAAATGGTACTTTATAAATGATTAAAAGAAAAATACAACTTTCAATAAAATTTAGTATTTTTCATTATTCATTGAAAAATCAATATTTTCATAAAAATCCAACAAATTCACCCAAAGATAATTTTGATATATTTATTTCAATAATGATATTATGTTTTTTAAATAAAATTTCTCAAAGTCTCAAAAATTAATTATTTTTTTTACAAGATGAAATAAAATCAAAGAAGACATATTTTTGAAGCATAAAATAACTTCCCTAAAAATTGACTGATTATTTAATAATAATTTATAAAAATATTTATATTTAGTTATAAATTTATAGATATTTCCAAAATTAGTTTATTATATTCATTCCTTCAAATTTAATGGTTATGTTATAACTATTACATTAAATAATAATATTTTAATACTGTATCATAGTTCATTTAAACTCAGTATTACATGCGACACAAGCTATCAAAGAAATAAAATAATTTAAAGTGAAATATTTTATAAAATATTAGGGTGTTACATGTATGTTGAAAAAAACATATGTGGAATTTTATTAGAACTTTTCTAATATAAATAGAATGAAAAAATATATATTTAATTCAAGATTGGACTTTATATCTATGGGAATACTAAAACACCCCTTGATTTTAGTATATATTTTCCATTATAAAAAAAATAATGTCTAATAGCTTGTAACACAAACAACACCGAACTAAAAAGATTCCTGAAATAGAATAATAATAATTTAATAAATAAAATTATATTAAATAATTACGATTCTCATATTGTGTTTTTTGACTAATGAAATTTAATGATTAGAAAATAAATAATTAATGTAAAATGATTAAAACAATTCAATATTAAAAGGGGTATTTTTAAAAGAATTATTTTTCAAGTGTTTTTTTATTTTAATAAATTTATTATTTTTAAAATAATTCAATATATCAAATAGTAAATTAACTCTCAATTAATTATAAGTTGATATGAAGTAAGATTAAGAATAACTGAAATTTAACAAGGTCATTTTTCTATAAAAGTTGTTTTTACTTATATTTAATAGATAAATTACCAAATTTTATAATTTTAATTAAATTAAATGAACTTAAAATTGTAATTTTTAATGTTTAAATTATCTTAGGCTTATTTTTCTATATTTTTATTTTAAAATGGTTGATTTTTGGGAGAATAGTGAAAATACCAATTTACAAATATTATCACTTTTATAAAATTATCATGATATAAGAATGAATTTAAAGTTTATGAAACCATTTTTATGGACCGAATATATATTTATGAAGTAATACAGTGAATTTAACAATATAATTTTGAACATACAAATCTATACTCGATATTTTGGAAATATATTCAATGTTTTTATTCAAATAAAAACTATTTTTGGTTGTTCTATTTTAATCAGGTTTTGAAAATGTTATCTAATTTTTCATTATTTTTGAAAGATAAATAATTATTTTTTTATTAAACATAATATATTTAATTAATTTTTTATCAATATTATACATTAATTTTTTATAAAATAATTTTATTCTTAAAAGGCATTGTTCTAAAAAAACTTTGTTGTGTTTTACGGCCTTATATTAAAAGACATTTTTACCACATATAAAAATTTAATATTAGAAAATGGTTTCCTTATTTAGGATTATCATGTTATAATTATTTAATGATATCAATTTAATTTCTATTCATAATGAATATTTACCATGGTAAAAGTTTTCCACTATGGAAAAAGTTAAATGGGTTAAAGAGGGGGATTAAACTAAAAGATAACGCTTAAAATACCTATAAAACTTGTATAAAATTTTTTATTGGGTTTATTTTGGCTTTATATTATCCGATAATCTTAATGAAATTAAATTGGATCCAATTTCAATGAGAAATAAATTTATTATATTTTAAATATCTTAATATTTAGAAGAGTGACACTCCTCTCACTTATAGAAGGGCACCTCGTATTCTCACTTATCCACACACTTTTAACACCCTTAAGATACTAATATCTACCATAATAAATTTAAAAATATAATCCCCATATCATATAGGCATTGTGATAAAAAATTTCCATTCCTTGATGGGACAATGTGAAAGCCAAAGGAAGATATTCAATGAGGAGGAATACATCTTTAGCAAAACTTTTCAAGTTTATTTAATCTAATAACTATGTCAAATATATTATAAAAATAAAAATATAATTAAATTAGTTTATTTTAGATTATTAAATTTTATTATTTTTATAGAAAAACTATTTCTATCACATTTCCATCAAATTGGAAATGAAAACATCGCTCATGTGTACATACAGACTATTGTCTCTATGAAGCGATGTTTTTCATTTTTCATAAATCCCTCAAATGGAAATTTATAAATATGGAATTAATAAATATATACCATATTTATGACATAATTATTATTCTTTAAATTAAATATATTATCTACCTTATTATCCTTCCTTTCATTGGAAAATGGAAACATCGCTCATGCATATGGGCAGAATATTACCTCCACAAAGAGATGTAATAAATTTTTCATCACTGCCCACCTGGATGGTCATAAGTATAAATTTAATGAATATATATGATATATATTATAATATTATGATTTTTAAAGGGTAAACATTTTTTTTTACTTTAGTTCCCTTTCATCCATTAGTAAAATGAAAACATTGCTCATGTGCAGTGAGGACTATCACCTCCATGAGGAACATATCTCATTTGTCATCACTGATTTAAATGAAAGGTTATAAAAACATATTTAGTGAAAAAATATGATATATATGACATTATTAACATTATATATATGATTAAATCATGAAAAGGTGTGAGGACAGTAACTTCCAAATCAAAACATACATGAGAAATGAAATAGTTAACATGTAAATAATTGATTTTAATAAAGAATTACGAGTAAATGGGTAGAAATAAATTATCAATAAAAAATACCCAGAATGATAAATATAAATATTTATATGATATAAATTAATAATAAATATAAATTTATTATATAGGTGGTTATAACATTCCTAACCAAGCTGAAATCCACGGTAAGAGTTTCTGTTTCAATCTCACTTTTAATCAATTTTGTTTGTGCTTGAATCTTCTTTGAGGTAATTATGTGATATTTTAATCTTAAAAAATATATTTTTTTAACTCTAGTAATTTCTAGGATATAAAAGTATTATTCCCATTTCCAACTCTTTAGTACTCAAATCCACTGAAAGGAAGTTTATAAGAAAATCCAACTTTATTTCTCCTTTTGACCAAGAACCTTTCTATTCCATTCCCATAATATTTTTTTATTATAATAAAGTTGTTTTATATACCTAAATAATTTATTAATATAAAATTATGTCAAATTTTAAATTAAATTAAAAATTTTTAAACAAATACTTTTATCATTATTTTTCATGGCACATTTTTGACTATATTTACAAAAGTGTTAAAAGAATGTTTTTTAATATTTACAGCTTGACTACAACTTCCAACAATCATTAACATGATTGTTTTTATCAATATTACTTTAAAATTTTATATATATTTTCAAAGAAATCATAATTCCATTATTATATTAATTTTTAATTTTTAAAAATTTTCAAAAAAGAAAAGAATATTATTTTTAAAAAATGTTTAGAAAAGATGTTTTATTTTATTTATATTTATTTTATCTTCTAATATAAATTTTATTACTTAATAATATATTACTTTAGAGATTCAATTTTTTTAAAATTTTAAAAATAATTTTTAAGTGTTTCTTTGAAACCTTTTGAAAAGTGTTTTGAAAGTGATTTATAACATTGTTTTTACAAAAAAATTATATTTTTTCAAAAATTATTTTTAAATATTTATTTTTATTTACCTATTTTATTCTCAAAATAATTAACTTTAGTTCATAATTTTTATTTTTTAATAATTAATGTCACTCTTTTGTCCATTACTAATTTATGGTCTATACATAATTATTTTCACAAGGAATATTCTCAGTTCCTTGAAGTTATGTTCTCTATCAATATCCCTTATAATTTCAACATATATCCATATTATTTTTTATCATAGATATATTTATCATTACAATATTTTATTAACTTTATTCCATTACTAAATATGATATTACTTGAAGGAAACTTAAAAAATTTATTTTATTAACTGGTTAATATTGAAATTTTCTATTATTGGTTCAATATAACATATTATTATTAATAAGGATTATTGATTTTCTATTGTATTGAACATTAAATACCTAAGGAATGAATTAAATATGTTTTAATGGTTAATTATATATCCCCTTGATTTATCAATAGGTCTTAGGAGACAATCAATTTGGAATCCCTTGAATATTATTTGGGTATTTCAAAAATAATAATTGATAGTGTGTTTGGTGTAACCTTGATGATAGATTTAAATGTCTGAAATTATGAATTTCAACATTAAGAAACTTGTTATTAATGTCCATGCGATTACTAAATTGATATCTTCCATGGATAAATTTCATTGTCAACTTATTTATTAAATGAAATATATATTTATTATTCAATCTACTATACTTTTATTACTTATCTATCATGAAAACTTTTGTTGTATTGTTTCCCTTACTAAGCTTCCAATCTCACCCCTAATTTTGTTTTCCTTTTCCTAGGGCACCAAGAAGGGATATTTGAATTAATTCAAATCAGAATAAGAAATTTTTTAAGATTTTTAAATATTTTTTTTAATGTTTCCAATTATTTATGGAAATTATATATATATATCTAGTCGCCTAAGACTGAAAATCTATTCGATCCCATGGGATGAAATCTACTATATATCATAACAATTTAATATAAAAAACACTATCTATGGGTTACTAGAGTCAAAATTTTTATAGTTTGTATCAAATAATGTTTAATAGGATACTTGGGGAATATATTTTTATAATAAAATATATGTCATAATCATTAATATAAATTCTTATAATGATTAATAACTTTTACCTAAAAAAATATTTTATGTTATGACTCAATATTAAATATGTTATGGGATGATTAAGGATATACCGTTTTTTAGAAATGATGCCTATTAGAATAAATGGGAACTATGTCAAACCTCATAATATAACAGGGATTTCCTTTCTAAGAAAGGTTATATGAATAGAGTTGGAGTTATGCATATTATAAATATATCTAGGAAAGTTATTTCTAATAATATTCTTTATATAGAGTAATATGTTTACTTACAACATTATATTATGATATTGGACCTCTTCTTGCTGTATAAAACTCCATACTTTAATGAAACAAATAATCTATTGGTACTTGAATAATGGATCATGTCTCTTTAATGTATATTTCATGATTTTTGATGTATTGAAGTGAAAAGGTCATTATAGAACTATAGAAGAGATAGTGAGGGGTTGTTCAAGTGTATTTAGGGTTAAATATATTGTAAAGGGCTTATTCCACTAGGCATCCAAGACATGTAGTCATGATTTGTGCCTATGGACCTCTGAGTCATGTAATGGTTCCCTCTTAACCTAGTTAAAAAGGGGATTATCTAAAATGAAACATAAAAATCTAAGGCCTTCAGGAATTCAATTCATATTATTTTAAGAGAGATGTTAATCAATGTTGGTTATTGATTTAAAATACTAAGGAGGATTAAGAAATAAAGGGTATGGAATGGGAGAATTTTAAGGAGATATTCTTTGTGAAATACATTCCTTATAAGTAATGAGATTCTTTATAAAGTAAATTGTTTTTAAAATTTGAGACAAAATGAAGAGGGAAATGTTTTTAAATATAAATCTAACATTACAAGATTATAAATTCATGCTATAGACTACATACACAATCCAAAAAGTAAGATTGAATATTTCGTTGAAGGGATAAAGCCAATCCTTTAAATGGTCTTACTCTATCAAACATTTTCATTATATGATTATATGGTATTAAGTTCCCTTAATACAGTGAAAGAATTATTTATGTATTATATTTTCAAGGTAAATTAATAGAAAAATAGAATGGTTGATTTCTATGTAAAGGGAAATGTGAAAAAAGGGAAAATGGAAGAGTAGAATTTGCAACAAATAATAATTAAGGATTGAAACACAATGGTACTTGATTAATTGTAATGAAATCATTTTTAAAGTTTGGATATAAATTCCATAAGGCATATTACTATAAGGGAAAGAAAGAAGACACCCATATTTAGGGATTAAATAGTAAGGAGATATGAAACTATTCAAACCAATACCCCAATCTCTAAGAGAATATACCTTGTAATAGTCTAGGAGAAAAAGTTCAAGAATATGAAATTAATTTTGCTAAAGCTGAGGTCCCTTATGTTTTTATATTAGGCATTATGATAATAAAATCATGATTTATTTTATTTTCTGTCTACAAAATCTTTTATATTTTTCATGGATATTGAATCACCCCTTGACATTCTGAGGAAATTAGTTGTCAATTAATATTTCTAATGGGAATCTAGTTGTAATAAGAATATATTGGGTGGTGTCTATTAAGATGAAAACTTATTCTCTAGTTAAAAACATGGTTGTTGTACCTATTCTTTTCTTTGACCTAATCCTTATTTTTGGGATGTAATTAATTTATAATATTAAAAAATTTATAGATAACGTTTAAAATAATTTATGTTGAATTTTTGGAATAGTTTATAATAAAGTATTTGAAGGTTATAATTTCTATAGATGTTATTTTTACTCACACTAATCA
Organism: Viscum album; assembly: GCA_963277665.1. NCBI lineage: Eukaryota > Viridiplantae > Streptophyta > Magnoliopsida > Santalales > Viscaceae > Viscum > Viscum album. The sequence continues at coordinate 401,138,092 of OY728119.1, forward strand.
TTTTCTAGTGAGTGGATAAAGAAAAGTGGAATAAATTATCTTTATTTTTATGGATATTATGTTTGTTTAAGGTTTATTTTCATACTTTTGGCATGTAAATTTTTTCTTATTAATTCATTATTAGAACCAGTAGTGGAAGCTGATTAAAATTCTTGATAAAAGGAAACATTTCACCTAAAAAGTTGAAGGAAATCAAGTGTGTATTTCTATCATATTCCTTAAACTAAAGTGGAATATACATATATTATATGGAAAACGTAACTCAACTATTCACATTTGGAGAGTCATTCATAATTATAATTCATATAAAGATACATATATGGTTTAAAAAATATTTAAGAAAAGTTTTCAAGTATTACCTAGAAAAATAAGGTTTATATCTTAGTAAAAATTATCTCTTTATAATGGATACCCTGAGCTAATTTCATGAGTAAGTAATTATTGAAATCGAGTGGATGTAATTTATGTAAGGGTGTATAATATAATAACACATGATTTTAGAATGTATTTTCCATTAAATAAATATAACATTAGATAGCTTGTAACACATGAAACATAAAACTAAATTGAACCATGATACTTACATTTTATTATTTTGTTTTGATGAATTACATTTAATGATTAAAAAATAAATAATCATTCTGATTTGTTTAAAAAAAATAAATGTTAAAAGGTCATTTTTTAAAGAATTTTTTTTTTCATTTTTTGTGTATTTTAATAAATTTATTACTTATTTAAATACTTCATTATATAATCTGATAAATTTTCACTCAATTAATTATAAATTTATATAAAATAACATTAAGAACACTTGATTTTTAAAAATGTCATTTTTCCATAAAAGATGGTTTTCTCTATATCGTATATATTTTCATTTAAAATATTAATTACCAAAATTTTATAACTTTAATTTTATGAATGAAATTAATTTTTCAATTAAGAAAATAAAAATTAACTTCGGGTTATTTTTTTTGTTTTTCTCTTAAAAGGTTTGTTTTTGGGTGAATAATAAAAAATACTGATTTTAAAAATACATTCACTTTTATGACATTATAACGATGTAAGAACATATTTTTATTTTATGAAACCTTTTCACAGAAATATATATATATATATATAAATATATATATTTATGAATTAATTTAATTAATTAAAAATTTTAATTTTGAACTTAGATTCTATTTTTGACACATTGGAAATTTAAGTAATGTTTTTATCCAAATAATTTTTTTTTTTGGTTCTTCTATTTTAATCAAGTTTTTTTAATGTTACTTTAAATTTTAGATGGGTTTGAAAAAAAATAAGTATATTTTTATTAATCATAATCCAATTAATTTAATTTAAATATTCATTAAACATGATTTTTGTTTAAAATCATTTTAAGCTTGAATTTTTTTTTTATCAAAAACGGGTTTTCATTGCGTTTTGAAAATTTATATAAAAAGTAATTTTTAAAAAATATATAAATCGAATTATATAAAATGGATTATATATTTTTATCAAAATTTTATATAGTTTTAATGATATAAATTTAATATTTAGTTATAATGAATAGTTTTCTTGGAAAACATTTGTCATCACGGTAAAAGTTAAAATGGCTGGGGGTGGGTTAAACTAAAATATAAGGCTTCCATGATTTCTAAAAATTGTAAAAATTTAATTTTTTAGTGGATTTATACCTTAACGCATCTTATCTTTTAAATTTTACTAAATTTTATCCAGTTACCATGGTAAATTATTTTATTTCATTTTAATGTTTTTAATATTTACAAGTGTGTCACTCATCTCACTAATAAAAGGGAAGCTACTATCCTAATTCATCTGTATAATTTGAGCACCATATATCAACTAATATCTACAAAAATCACTTCCCAAAAATCCTAAAACATTATAGAGGTCTTGGTCACAAAAAAGTCCAATCTTAGATGTTTTAATTCACAAGACAAAGGAAGATATCTATAGAGGAGGTATAAGTCTAAACAGAATTAATTTAGTTAATTTCTTCTTATACCTCATAAAAATATATTATAAATATCCTGATATAATTAAATTACTATATTTTATATACTGAAATGTTATAATGTAGATAAAAATAACTTTCTTCCCCCTTTCCATATAATGGGAAATAAAAACATCGCTCATGCGTATGTACAAACTACAATATGCATAAAGCAATATATTTCATTTTTCATCACCACATCACGTGAGTATTTATAAAGATGAAATAAATGAATATATATGATATTTTTTAAATAATTATTATCTTTTGAAAGATAACATATGATCTACCATCTTGCACCCCTATTTATTGGAAACTGGAAACGTCGCTAGTGCGTATGTGCAAAATACCACTTCCACAATGCAATGTAATTCATTTTTCATCAACACATCACATGGAAGGTCATAAAGATGAATGTAATGAATAAATATTATATTTATTAAAATATAATGTTATTTTAAGGATAAAATGTTATCTACTTTATTTCATTTTTATTTAGTATAAAAATAAACACATCCCTCACGCGTACGTGGAGACCACCACCTCCATGAATGACGTATCTCATTTTTTATCACAAAAAAACATGAATGGTTATAAAGGTTTATTTAATATATAAATGGTAAAAATATGAAAATATTGAAATTCTTTAAGTGATGAAATCATGAACAAGGAGCAAGGATTGGAAATTCTGAATCAAAACATGCACGAGAAACAAAACAATTAACACCGAAATAACAGATTTTAATAAAGAATTATAGTTAAATATTTTAAAATAATTTATGAATAAATTATTTAAAAAAAGTATATAAAAAAATTTATATTATATATATGTATAATAAATATAAATTAATTATAAAAGTGTATGGAACACGTTCATCCCAGCGGGAATCCACGATAAGGGTTTATATTTCATTCTCACTTTTTATTGGGATTGTTTATTCATGAATATTATTTTATGGAATTATGTACTATTTATATACTAAATATAATATATATTATTTTAATATATATATTTCATGGATTTAAAAGTATTATTTCTATTTTCACCATCTTTGGTAATCTAATCTACTGAAATGTTGTTTATAAGAAAATCTTTCCTTAATGCACCTTTTTGGTCGAGAAGATTTCTCTTCTATATCCATATTATATATTTTATTTAAATAAATGTGTTTTATTTACTACATTTATTTATTAAGGTAAAATTTTATTAAATTCTACTTTTATTCAAATGTTATAAAGAATATTTTCATAATTTCCCACATGGATTTTTTTTGAATTTATTTACAAAAGTATAAAAAGAATGTTTTTAATAATTACTGCATGACCACAATTTCCAACCATCATTGTCATTATTAATTATCAATATTCCTTTAAAATTTTCTATATTCTTTTCAAATAAATCATAACCCCATTAGTCAATTAATTTTTCATTTTGGAAAATTACCAAAAATAATGGGATAATATTCTCCTAGAAGCCTTAAAAAATAGGTTACTTTTTTTTTGTATATTTGATATTCTGTTATATAATTTTTACTTAAGAATAATTTTTTTAAATTTTAATTTTTTATATTATATTAAAAATAATATTTCAAATCTCTCATTGAAACCATTCGAAAGGTTTTTTTAAAGTTTTTTATGACATCGTTTTTACAACAAAAATATATACATTTTTAGAAAATTATTTTCAAAATTTCATTCCAAATTTACTATCTAATTATAAAAAGAATTTAATTTACATAAAACCTCTATTTTTTATGAAAATATAGTCTTGTTTTATCCATTACCAATTTATATTTTATACCTAATTGTTTCACAAGTAATATTCTCAGTTCCTTGAAGTATGTTCTATATCAATATCCATTATGATTTTTAAATTATGTGCATATTATTTTGTATCATGGATATATTTATAATTTAAATATTTTATGAATCGTATACCATTACTAAATACTATATAACTTTAATTAAACTTACAAAAAATTATTATGTTAATTGGGGAATATTGGCATTAATTATTCTTGATTCAATATGTATATTTATTTTTTATTAATGAATATTGGTTTTTTATTATGTTGACCATTTAATATATTAGGAATGTAATGTAAATGTGTAATTTTTTAGAGTTTGTTTTCTAGAACCAATTCTTTTTACTCTGTATTACATGTATAATTTAGGATTTGAATATTAATAAAAAAATATTATTTTGTATTGTTAATTATTTTTCATGTCTTTGAAGTAATAATGTCTACGAGTATATGTCACATTAATAAGTTCATAGGAGTTCCCTACTATGATAGTAACCTTGAAGTTACATGATGATATTCTTAAATATAGTTTTATGGTTAGATAACACACTATTATAGAGAACATTATATGTAGACTTTCAGGTGTGAGTACTCCTAAGAAGATGAGGCTTTTCTCATGACTTTTTTAAAAGGTTGGGGTTGAGCTTTCTTCACATGAATCTTTCATTTGGTAATATCTAATATGGGAGAATATGAGAAGAGTATTATCAATAGGAATTTCACATGTTTATGTGTCATTAGATATTTATATCTGTGAGTGTTTGTAATGTCCCTTAGACCTTTGGATTATCATTAATACATGTCATGATTGGAACACATAGTTTTACTGAACAAAACTATGATTCCATATGTTCACTAGAAGTAGGGTATGTTGGGTTCATCATGAATGAAATGTTATTAATGGATAAGTTTTATAAGTAGTAGTCCCTTCAATCTTTAGTGAAGTTTATGTCTTATCCCTTGGATTAGAATAGAACCATATCATCAAATCCCATGTCCATGGTTTAACAACATGTTTATTTCAGATTATTGAATAAAGACATATCAAGCATTTAGGTTAATGAAAAATATGTGCAACTGTATTGATGAGATATTATGAAAAAAGGGATTATATTACACTGTGAGCATTTTTATGTGGTTTTCAATTTTGAAACATCAAGTTATTTCTCTTGGTTTCCTTGACCCATTACTATATATTAATCTTGGACTTTAGGAAAGCCCACCCAATGACAATGATAAAGAATCCTAGAGGGTCACACAATAAGTGATTATATTGACCTCTCTAAAATCATATTATAATTTAATTAATGAAATTAATATTAACCTTGATAATGAAGAATATTTTTTATCATGTTTTATTGATCTAAAATATATTTTGAATTTTTAATACATATTTATTCACTATTTTGTGAAAAAGTATTTATTTATAAATAAAAAAATTATTTGGTCATTCAATAAATGCTAAGGAGTTAAAGTGGACCAAGATCATGTCCAATTATGAATATTTATTTGAAATATGGTAAAATAATATGTATCATTACGTTAGTTAGGGAATGCTGTAAAATAATAATAATAATAATAATAGTATATGTAATGGAGTTCAATAAGGATTATAATATTATTTACGTTCTTGTATATAATTATATAATATTTTAACCTTAATCCAAACTCTATAAATATATTATTATATCAACTATATAGGGTTAATTGATATTTGAGATTGTTTCACACAACATACTTCTCTCTCCATTCCTCCTCATATGTTCCTCTCAATAAAGAGAAGAACATTTGATATTCCTTCAAGACTAAAGAAACTATAATTGATCATGATAAACAAAAACATATGATAGATCCACCACAATAGCACTTTGTGATCCATCGGCGTTTCTTTGAGATCAAAGGAACATGTGTGGATCACCACTAGAGGGTTATACATTTGGATCCTAACAACACAATGATTGTAATCTGAAAAGGTTTTTTCAAATGATCAATAAATATTCAATAATTTATCATAATATAAGTTATAAATTATTCCAATCATATTTATATTAATTATAAATTAATTTTAAATATCTTCTCTTTGGGTTTCTGGATTATCTATGTCAATATTAAATGGAAAAACTTTATTGTTCATTCCATTTACATGTTGTAAAAAATTGTGAATAATGCATCAAATCCAATAAAACCTTGTTGGTTTATCACCCACTAGGCACTTCCATTGTACTCAAAACCTTTATGTGGTATCAATGGGAGGCTAAATTTTAAATTTACAATTAATTGTTTTATTTTTTATCTATTATGAACAATATTGGTTAGATATTTTACTTGTAGAATATTCATACTTTAATATGTTTTTAATTAAAACGATTTCAACATTTTAATTACATCATTAAATATTAAAAGATACATAAATTACTAATAACAAATAAATAATTTATGAATATTCCATTAAAATGTTCCAAGGATTTTGGATAATAAGGATCGGTTACACATCATGTAGCTGAAGTACACACTATGTACCCAAGTGAACTACATCTGACCATGTTGCATGATACACGAGACACCACAAAGTAATAACACATGGAGTATTTATTTCATACCATATGTAGACTTGGAAAACCTAGAATAATACTTTTCATATTACATGGTATTTAGTTATTAAACCTGTCATGTAGTCTATATGTTTTAGTGATGAAATTCATGAAAATTTATGGTAAAATAAATAGTTAAACCCAGTGTGAGACTAATATCTAAAAAAATTATTGAAATACATAATACGTAGTTGGTATACATGACAAGTTGTTAATTATTTCCCAAATTTGAAATAAATTATGATTAATTTGGTGGGGTAGGAAAACCTACGTCTAGAGGGTCACATGATGTGTAGTTAGAGTACATGTCGTGCGGTCCAGTGTTTGAAGAACAATACGAGTACTAAGAAAGGTTATGCAGATACACAAAAAGTATGATACATAGGGTGTAGCTAGTTAGTACATGCCTTGTAGTTAATATGAGGTACACACCGAATGCTGTGAATTTATCCTCGATAAACAAATAATGAGGAAAGCAATGTGCAGTTTAATAATACATGAATTGTAGTCTCCCAATAATGGATATAATTAAATTATATTAAATAATTAATTAAATTATTAAAATAACATTATACTGATTGTAACTATATGTGTTTAACAATGTAATAAATGTTTTACATAATTATTAAATTCTCAAATAAAAAAATGTAATTATTTATAATTATCATTCATGATGTATATTTTCCATGAATCCATTAATAATGGGCATCTCCAAGAGAATTTGGATGGCCATTAAGATAAAATTGAATTAATTAATTAATTTAATCATGTTTATATTAATAATAAAGAACAAATAGAAATGAATATTAACTAGTGTACTCTTACATATTCACTGCATGTGTATGATCGTTCATGAGGTTGACCAAACCCTATTTGTGCATTGGTTTTACTTAATATAATTTATTACATTGTTTTGAAATTATTAATTATTAAATTAAATATGAAGTCCTACGAGTCATCTACCCATTTATTTTGTAAGACTTATGTGCCCAAGGTTATTTATTTTATTCCCCTTAACCAATCCTTTCGCTCCCCTCACATATATGTTATTTATATATATACCTAGTAATAGGAGTATCCTAAGGCGCACAGAAGTGGTTCAATATAGAACCAAGGCAATACCAACCTAGGTGATACACATGTAGAAAGGTGGAATATTGAAACTCATGCAAAGATTGACACAATGAGTTTTCCACTCGGTCATAGGTTGATTCATTGTCCTCTCAATAAATCAACCATTATATAAGCTAATTATTTGGTCATTTATTTATTTATTTCTAGCTTAATTACAATTTATTTTATGGATTCAAGATCATGATCACATAAATAAATAGATTAATATGAAAATATAGAATTTAAATAAATGGATTATGTGTAAATGTTTAATCAAAACATGGTTAATAACTTAGTAAAATCCACTTAATATTAGAAAGAAAAGTTAAATATAAAACCTTGAAAATTTTATGCATAATAATATAAAACCCCTCGAACTAATTTTTGGTTAGACTAATCCTTCCATTACTTTATTATGAATGAATCCAGTAGAACTAAGTGTTTAATAAATCATTTTTGGGAAAATTAATTTTATAAGGGGAGTTCTTATGAATGTTTTTGGTTGAGTTAACCATTTTACATCAAGAGGATTATCCATTTCTGGAATTTGTGTAACTTGGAGGTAGCTGTTGAGGAAATACTAGTTAGGATTTCTAGAATAGGGAATCAAATAAAAGGATTAAGAAGTTGTCAGTCCATAGTTGGAAAAGTACTTCAAACCTAAATAACTTCAAGTAATTGACTAAGACTTTATTAAGTTAGGAGGAAGGGAATGGTGAAGGATATTGGGACTTGATAAAATAGTGGGAGACTTAATAAAATTAAATACATTATATCTCATATAAATTTAATCAAGTGAAGTAATAATAATATGATCTTTTATAATTATAAAAAATAGAAATGTAGTCATCCACATTATCTTTGGGATCAATATTGGGGAAAGTACATCACGTTATTAGTAGTAAATTCCATGGATGGTTCAGATGCCTATGGGTTGTATTGTGCTACGAAAAGGAATATTACATGCCAGAATCCTCATTTTATGATCCACCTACAATGTATGTGAGTGATATATATTTAATTTTATATGATAAACACTTGAGTGACACATTCAATGATCAATGTTTAATTATATCATCATTATCTAGTGAACTCATAAAGTCTCATGAAGGAATGGATTCTTATAGCATTTTAGACCATCTATATGGTTTATATCAAGATAGATCTATAAAGGAATGGTTTGAGATATCCAATTTTATCTTTCAAAGTAATCTTGGAAAGGGTATGCCACCTATACTTCATGTATCCAAACTCATTAGATACACTGAGTGTTTATAGGTTCTAGGTTTTATTATCCATGTTGAATTGTGAATTGATCTCATTATTGCATCACTCTCTCATATATACACTATATTTATTGTTAATTTCAATATTAAAAACATTGATAAGTATCTCTTAGATCTAATAACTCTTCTTCTCCAAGTTGATAAGGAAACAATGCACAAAAATCCTTCCATCCTTTTGGTAAATAAAAGGAAAGGCTATACGAAGATCGCTAAGTCCAAATATTATTTTTAACACCCTTACAAGTAGATAATTATCAAGGAGAAATCAAGGCAACATAATTAGATCTATTTAACAAGTGGAAAAAATTTTCAGTGGAATAAAAAATTAATCCACGAAAAGAATAAAGGGGAAGATTCATATTTATTTGTTATCAAGTGAAATTTATCTATTTCTATAAATTGGGTATTAGATACAGCTTATGGTTCTCAAATATTTATTTAAATACATGAACCAAGTATATTGTAGAATATTTAATAATGAGAGGTAGATTTATAAGTATAAAATGGATCCAGACTTACTATTATGGATACCAGGGACTCCCACCTCACATTGCCAATGATTATGATCTTGGTTTTAAAAGGTTGTTATTTTGTTTTTTTTATTACCAAAAAATTATTTCTATATCCAGAATTGATACATTTAGATTTATTTTCAAATTTGGAAATAAATGGTGCTTATTTTATAAGGATATAATTTTTTATGGTAAGACACATATAAGTAATAGTCTTTATTTGTTCGATTACATGAACCAATTAATGAAAATTGATAATGGGAGTACTTAACAATTCTCATACCACACCGAAAAATCAAATCACCAACTAGTTTAAGAAAAATAAAATAGTTTTACTAAATTTAACCAAGATGTAAATTTAGATTACTTTTACCTAAAACCAAATGGTGTATTTGATGCATTTTTAGAAGAAAAAATGACCAAATCCCCATTTAGTGGAAAATATGAAAGGGCCAAGGAGATTATTGAATTAATTCTTACTGATATGTGTGGATCATTTCCAATTAATAAAATGAGTGGGTGATCATACTTAAAAAATTTTAATGATGATTCTAATAGATATAGATATGTATACTTGTTGAGTTATAAGTCATATTACTTTGATAGATTTAAGGAATACAAGAATGAATTTTAGGACCATCTTGGTAAAGAAAATTACGAAAATCCACCCAAAATACAGTGGAGAATATATTAATAAAGGCTTATTTTATTTTTATAGGAGTTTGGGATTCTATCTCAACTAACTTCTCCTTATACACCTTAATGGAATTGTGTAAGTAAATGGTGGCACCAAAGCTTGTTAGATATAGTAGAATCAATGGTGGGCCAAGTGATTCTTACATTATCCTTTTGGGGATATAATTTACAGATAGAAGAACATATACTAGACCAAGTGTTAACTAAAGTGATAAATGGTATTCCCTTAAAACTTTTGAATAATATAAAAAAATCATACTGTCTAATTTACATGTGTGGGGTTGTGAAGAGTTTGTTAAGGCCTCTTCAGGAAATAAAATTGCACCCTAAGGAAAAAAGTGTACCTTTATAGGATACCCCAATGAAATAAAAATATATTACATATATGATCTCTTATAAAATAGTTTATAGTGTTAAGAAATGATATATTACTTGAGATAGAGAACACATCTAAAAGATATAGTGAGAATAAGATAAAACTTGATGAAGTTTAGGCTAAATGTACACAAGAGTTTCCACATAAACAAATCCCCCCAATCACCATGGAAAATATGTTCCAAAAAAAATGTACTATGTGAGAGTAAATGCAAGGTTGAAAAAATGAATGTTGTGGTTTTATAGTCACAGAATATGGTCTCTCATTATTAGATGACAATAATGATCCTCTAACATATAAGGATGCAGTAAGTGGAACATATATTTATAAGTGATATGAATCCCGGAATTATGAAATGGATTCCACTTACTAAAAACCATGAGTTGATTTTATTAGATCCTTTAGTGGATATAAATCATGTTGGTTTTAAATTGGAATTCCTGAAGAAACTAGTCATTGATGGATAATTTAATAATTATAATGCATAGCTGGTTGCAAAAAGTATCAAACAATGTTAGGACATAAAATATAATGGAAACACTTCACCAGTTACAATGATTAAATCCATACAAATTATACTTTCCATTATGGATTATTATATCTATGAGATTTGAAAAATTGATTTCAAAATAATTTTCTTTATTGAGAACCTTCAGAAAGATGTCTATATGACAAAACTAGAAGTGTTTCTAACTCCAAAGGATTATAATAAGGTTTAAAAATTGTAAAGACCCATTTATGGATTAAATAAAGGATCCATGTCATAGAACATTCTGTTTGATGATGCCATAACAAAATTTGTTTTTACAAATAACCCTTGTGATCCTTGTGTATATAAGTGGTTTAGTGGGAGTGTGGTTATTTTATTAATAGTATATAAATATGACATGTTACTTATTAAAAATGAATGATTAGTCTTATAATATGTTAAATCCTAGTTGAATAAAATATTCTCTATGAGGTACTTAGGTGAAGACTCATATATTATTGGGATCATGATATATTATCATAGATCCAAGAGGCTGATTGGCCTAAGTCAAGGTATATATATTAACATGATACTGAAGATATATAGTATAGAACAATATAATATTGGATTGTTGCAAATGTCACATGAAATTCATATTTTTTGGAAAATGTGTCCTAAGACACATGAGGATACATAAAATGATGTCAAGGATTCTATGAAAATATTTGATTGGGATAGTCATGCATTCTATACTTGAGTTGTTTACTATGACTTGAGTAAATAAGAAGATATAATGATGACCCAAGTGACCCCCATTAGAATGAATTCAAGAATATCCTTTAGTATATGAGGCATAATAAGGATATATTCCCAGTTTATGGAGGATATGAGGAACTGGTCATTAGAGTACATATATATTCTAGTTTCCAAACAGATCAAGATGATCTAAAATCACAGACGGGATACCTCTTCACTCTTAATGGATGTGTTGAAAGCTACAAGATTTAAAAGGAAGATATGTCCACATATTCTAAAATATATTCTGAGTATACTGCGGTTTTTAGGCATCTAGAGAAAAATTTTAGATACACAACATCCTCTAAGAGTTTTATGTGGTACCTATAAGTAAGGACCATATCATGCTCTATTGTGATAAGGATATAGTAGTGGCTCTTTAAAAGGATACAAGGTTACATATGTGGATAAAGAACATACGTTATAAGTATTGTCTCATGATGTATTTTTCTCAGATCAGTGAGTTTAAAATAATCAAATTATCTTTGATTGACAATGTGGTAGAACCCTTGACTAAATCATTGACTCAGAATAAACATGATAATAATGTAAGTTCTAGTGAACAAAAAGACATCGAAAGTTGGGTCTAATATAAGTGGGTGTCTTTTGGAGTTGGTGTTCTAAAACTTAATTTTTTTACTTCAAATTACATCTATATTTTAAAATTTTAATATTAGTGACACGTATTATTACATATTGTTCAATGTTTTATATGTCTTTGATGTAATAATTTCCAAGGATATCTACCACATTTATAATTTTATATAAGTTTCTTGTTATGATGAGAACCTTGATGGTCCATGATAATGATATTAAATATATTTATATGTCGTATAATGTACCATGATAGGGAACATAATATTTATAATGTTAGGTGTGAGTACACTTAAGAAGATAAGTCTTATTATAATGAATTTTGTACTCGATAATGTCCAATGTGAGAGATTATGAGAATAATCCAATTAGTAGGAATTCCACAAGTTTATGTGTCATAAGATATTATAATATGTGGGTGTCTAAAATGGTCCTTATACTTTTAAGATTATTATTAATACATGTCATGAATCACATACTTATATTTACTGACAAAAATAATGATTAAATATATGTTCATGAGAAGTATAGTAAATTTGATGTGTCATGGATGACATGTTTTTAATAGATAATTTGAGGAAGGATTTTTCCTTCCATCTTTATAGAAGTTTATATATCGCCCATTTGATTAGAATATAACCATCAATTTAAATTCCATTTCCATAGTGTAATAGAGTGTTTATTACAAATATTCAAAGAAATATGTATCAATCATATTGGTTGATGACATAGATGTGAAACCTTATTAATGATATATTATGACAAGGAGATTATATTACATAGCGAGTATTCATATGTGGCTGTCGATGTTGCCACATTAGGTTCTCTCTCTTAGAATCTTTAACCTATTTCCATAAAGTATTCTAAGAATTCAGGTAACATGACGACCCATTACTTTTAAAAATATTATTACATGATTATTATACATAAATAACCATTAATATGACACAAGTATTGTGAAGGTCTCATGTCTTTGGAAGACTGGTTTCTTAATACATAAAACATATAATCATAATTTTATTTTCTGTAGCGTAGTTTTAAAATCAATTTAAGATCTCTAATATTAATGGGATAACCTAGGTAATACATAATAAAGGGGTGAGTTAAAAATCATTTTAAATAAATAAAAATGATAAATAAACATAACATGTGAGTTAATAGTATAACATTATATCATAAAAGAAAAGACTCAAGATTAATTTCCTAGAAGCATATCATAAAGAACATGGTTTCCTCAGAAAATTGCATTATAGTAAATGTAGAAGAATCATATAACATGGAATAAAGATGAGTTAAGTCTAACTTCCTTGAAAATATCACATTGAAGAAAAGTCTTATATAGAATTAGGTTTACTCTTTAATCACATACATGATGTCTCATGAGATTGTAACATTACCCAATGCATTGGAGAACTATCTAGGTTCATCTATCATAACATGTTCATGATTTATGTGTTCCATATAAAAGAATTCAACCATAAAGAATAATATAATAATTACCCATTGAAAGAAAATGGGTTGCATAATCTTGATTCATATCATAATTAACGAAAATTTCATGATGTATAAATTTGATAAATAATCATAAGGAATGTATTACCCTATAAAAGGAAGGGATAATATGCTTGATATATATTTTCGATACATATATACACAATTTAAAATAAATAAATAACATAAAAGGTTATTATTATTGATAAAAATAATTCTAAAAAAAATTCTTGAGGGAAAAAATCTTTTCACTTTGAGTAACATCAAAGGATATCAACATAGATGGAAAATGATTTTGAAAGACCTATTTGAAAATTTCTTGAGGAAAATATCATTTAAATTTTGAAAAAACTTGTTATAAATCTAAAACTCTCTCCAACATTAATTTTTTTTTCTTGAAAAATACTTTGAAACTTGAAAAGGAATATTTAAAAAATTGAGTGGTTATGATGACAAAATAGTTCCCTTTATGTCTAATATATTAAAAACAGGATTCCTTTTATATTTTTGTTTGAAAATTCCAAAAGTAACTTGTTTGGAAAAGTATAGTAATATTCCTTTTAATTTATTCTTAAAGTATAATTTAGGGTAAAAAATTACTTAAACAATCATATTAAAACATTTTTGAAAAAGTTTAAAGAAAAAATGTATTCAAAATAAGAAGGATTTTCAACTAAAGATATAAATAAAGTCAAATTTTCTCAAAATAAATTTTCTCAATAATTTTATGTAAAAAATAGTGGAAAATGGTACTATTACTTGAAAACATCAGGAATAAATAGAGTAGAAAAAAATTAAATGTTTTTATTTTTCAATGATTAAATAATTTCCTACAATTTTGGTTCAAGCATAAATAATCCCAATTAAAATGAGATTGAAACATAAACCCTAACCGCTTTGGTAGATTTTGAATCATAAGTTTCCATGAATTAATTAGATGAATTGTAACTTAAAATCTAATGATAAAGGAAGGATTCATCATATAGTATGTAAAGGTTTTGTATATACATCATTCAAAAGAAACTAGGTTAATAAAAGAACATTTGTCTCAGAGAAGGAAGTTTGAGAAAACACCTTTACAAAGTTAATATCAATGAGGAGAGAGTTAATAAATGGGGTGATTATGTGTAACAAATTTAGATCAAAACAAATAAAAGTTTAAAAATAATATAAATCATTCTAAATTAATTTCACACATAATTATTTTGTAACATAATCAATGTAGTAGTCGTATAACTCAATGAAAGGAAATTGTGTTAAGAACCCCCTCACATCGCACTTCACTTAGTTTTATAACTCTTTAAACCCCTGTAGAGTGGTTTTAAACATGTTATAAAATTATAACAGATTCATATTATTATTTATAATATCATATGTTATCCTTTTAATACATCTTATTACCCATTCTTTAGTAATATTTCATCATCACTATTGTTTCAGATGTTAATTTCCTTATTTTATCATGAGAATTTCATTATGAAAGTTCCATATCTTGAACATATGTCATGGTACTATCATATTTAGAATTATATTAATGTTATTAATATTTTTTTCATAGATACATTCTATAATCATTATTCATTTTTTATCATGGAGAATGAAACACATCATTTTGTAGAGATGATATGCTATGCTTACGCATGTGTGACATTATCATTTCGTTAATGGTTTATAGGTTAAGAAAGTGGGTTGTATATTAATTCTCCACAATCAGTATCATGTCATATATATCACATGTGTTCATTAAATGTATCCTTTGTGACCTTCCATGTAAATTGTTAGTGAAAAATGAATCACATCACTTCACAAGGCGGTAATACGTTGTACACATGAATGAGGTTATTATTTATTCAATGGATGGTGGTGTATTAAATTATATAATATATTTATTTTATATAATGATATATATGTCATTAATATCATGTGAAAACATAAAATTAATTCTTATTACATTCCATGTAATGTGGAAGTGAAAAAAAATCACATCTCTTTGGGAGGTGGTAATTGGACGTACACATGAGGGACGTCATTATTTTCCCAAAAAAATAGAAAATTAAATATATAATTATATCCATTTTTGAGAATATGTGATATAAAATTAATTACATCAGTTTGTGAGGTGGTAGTCTGCCGTACACATGATCAACTGTTTAGTTTCCCTTTTGAAGGAGGAATAAATGGTTGTAGGCAATGAAATTAACATAAAAAAATATCATTATATGTAAGATAATGAGGTAATTATATCAAAATGGTTTAATAATATTTTAAGGATGTTGAAGAAGAAATAAAATGAAATGATTGGTTAAATTTATTACCTCTTCTTTGGAAACCTTATCTTGGTTTGCACCAAAAACTATTATAGGTTAGATTTATGAACAAACCAAGGATTCTAGAATTATTTAATAGAAGTAATGAAGTGATTTGGATTATTATTGTATTAAAATAAGGATTTGTAAGTATATAAAGGATAGGATATGGGGTGGGATTTTATAAGTGGGGGAGAGGAAACACTAGTATTTTTTTGAGAAGAATGAATTTCACCCATGCTATTCTCATACTTAATGAAAACAAAATAGAATATTTGTAAGAATTATAAGATATAAGGTCTCAATATAACCATAAAATAGGAATTAGACAATTTTTTATCCATTTTTAATCCATTTATTTTTAGTTTAATCCCATATAAACCTGTTTTACCTTAACCATATTAACTAATTTTTACTATTTTAACTATTAATTATGGGAAAAAATAATCATGAACATTTTAGATAATATAAATTAATATTATTAAAAATTATAAATATATTTTTCAAAATTCAATTTGTACAAGTAGAAGAATTTAAATTAATATTAAAGCCACAAATGTGTCGTAAAAATGGTTTTTATAAAGAAAAACATTCATAATTTTAAACAGTTATTATATCATAATTCAACATGGGATTGATTACAATAAACTAAATTAGTTATATTTTAATATATTTTAACTAATTTTACTTTAAAACCAATATAAAATATAATTTACCTTTTTAAATAATTTAAACAAAAAGGAAATTTTCAAAAACAATTTGTATTTGTCTCTATTCATCAAAAAATAAATATTTTCAGAAACATTTAAAAAAATAACTCAAATATAATTTCTATATATAGATTTTTAAAATGAATTTTATTTTTTCAAATAAATTTTCTTATTATGGTAAATAATAATTTTAAATTACTTTTGCAAAGTGCGACTTATATGCCTTTCATAAAAATATAGTTTTTCAAAAACTTTTTTTTTCTCTTTCAAATGGTTCTTATTTTATTTAAATATTTTGATAACCATTGAATTTATTTTATAAAGTTTTAAAACATAAGTCTAATTATTTATTTTTTCCTATTAATACCATCAAATTTAATGATTATTTTATAATATTCATGTTTAAAAAATAATATTTTAATTGAGTATCACATTTTGTTAAAACTCAGTGTTGCATGTATCACAGGCTATATAAAACATTAAATTTTTAAAAAAATAAATTTATCATAAAGTCTCAAGGTTTTACATTATCTTCTATGATTTGTGTTTCATGTTATATATACTATCAAACATGATGTTCCTTTTTTAAAATATCAGGGTGTTACATTATACACCCTTAAATAAATTACATCCTTACAATTTAATTTTCGTACCATTAATCAAGGGTTTAAAATTTGAAAATACCTTTATTGAAAACTCACAACATAAAAATATTGAATAAAACATCCTATTGATAAAAGATAAAAGGATGTATAAAGGTTATCCAAAATAAAAAATTATTAGGTTTCTATAAAGGAGAACATTTTTGGGAAATGAAAACCTAGAGATGAAAGAGAATACTAATTCCCAATGATTAATAGAGAGTGATAGAGATTATTGATCACAAGGAACCGAATGATCATGTGAATGTCAACAACCACAAAACCATAAAATTTTAATGATTTAAAAGACTATTTATTCAATAGATATGAATATAATTGGGTAACATTTTTATTTCACGATCCTTTTAATAGAGTTGTGGGATTAGTTTTCTATAAATATAGTGAATAGACAAAAATATAAATACTTGATATCTTTTTATTTTCTAAAACAAACTTCATCCTTTTTTGGGCTTCTATCATTTCCACATTACCCCATACCATTATTAAATGAATATAAAATATGTTTTTTTATTCCTAAAGCACTAAAATTAAAATTTAACATATCATAAGATGTAAAAAAGTGTAAAAATTTATTCTTACTACCTTTATTAAAACAAAAATGTTTAGTGCAAGGTAAGATAATAGCCAAAATGAATATGAATATTTAAATTTCCAAAATTCTACAATGAAACCAAAGGTTTAACATAGATTATTCCCTAAATAAATAACCTTATATCCCAAATAACCTCAATAACTTCTAAAATACATAATTTTTTAACCTAAAAGGTAAACTCATACCCTTTAAACTTAAATCTTTAAAAAATAATAGAATTGTTCCCAAATAATAAATTATATTAAACCAAAAGGTTAAATATACTTAAATCCAAGAAAATGTATCCCAAAATATCATCAATAACCCTAATATCAAATAACTTATCCTTTAATATGTTCCCCAAAATCAAATTAATATTTAACCTTAAAAATATCTAAGTAAAAACAATGTTATACTAACCAGAACATCACATCGTCCAGTGGTAGGAATTGTAACCTTATCACCCTTCGGTTGAGGGTTTAAGCCTTGTGGAAATGTTGGATGCGATGGGTTGTCACCCAACTTATGGGTTTTAATTTTTATTAAACCAAGGAAAACCATATATTATAACCATATTCATAATTCTCCATGATCCTATAAAATTCTCAATAATATAGTGATCATCATAAAAAATAACATTATTCATCAAATAACATTTTTAACCACTATGATCTTCTATAAAACTCATTCTTTTCCAGAAAATCAATTAATTATATCAACATCAAGTACATCTCTATGATTATATTTTCCTCAATTATGTGTCTTACATAGGGTATCATATTTAAATTATATCTATTTTTTAGGTTATTCAAATCATTTTAGAAAATACTTAATAAAAAAATCTATTGAAAAATAATTATATATATAAATTTCATGATTTGTATAATTATTTAATTTCGATACATAAAAATTTTAACTATACCAATTCATTCTTAAACCATTAATCAGGCCTTATAATCTTATTCCTTAATACAACCAACCTTTAATATATCATTTGTTGTCTCTTCATCATCAACAAAAAAAAACCTTTACTCATATAATTTTTTTGATCATTTTCTTGAGGTTCCCTTATGACATATATTTTCATAATAACCACTATTTACACTTTTAAAGCATTCAAAAATTGATGATACCTTAGGGAAACCGTTATTCTCACTCATTACATTAACTGAACTTTTCATTTTTTTCTCAATAATTATATTGTGACCTTATTCTCAACACATAAAATATCTTATCATTAATTTTAAAAATTTCCTTGAGAATTTCTTCCCACATTCTAAATATATAGGAAAATAAATATTCTTTCATACATGGTTTCCATCAATAAAACTCTTAGCTAACTCCATACTTCTCTTCTTTGGTGAGTCCGAGAGTCTGTTTAGGTGAAAGTTATTAATCATATAACATGATAACTGATTATATACAATCATAGTATCGTTTAATCCAGTCATAATCCCATTTGGTTTCTTATCAACACATTATATTTCACATTTAATGTTAATATATTTCTTTCTAGAACACACAATTGACTAAAAACCTAAAGCATAGTGTGAGAAACAATAGTCATATTTGGAAACAACATAATAATAAAATATTATTTATAACATGTCTAAATAATGAAACCTTAATTTAAATATAATAAAAAATAGGTTTAATCCATGTAATTCATGATCATCACATATTAAAATCCTTCGTGATGGTGTGGAAAGAGTTTGTGAATTTCTAAAGAATATCCTCCAAGAGTGTCATACCGGGTGATAGTAAGGCCCTTTCTTGTGTACCGGGTAATGCTCGAGTCAAGAATTTTTTTTTTCAAAATTATTACCCCTAGGTACTTATGGTCTAGAACCATTTCAACTTGTAGTATTTACATAGGGGTTTACTTACTCAAAAACTACTCACTTAATACTTCACCAAGATTTTGGGAGATTTTAAAAACTTAGTCTTATCCCTAGGGTTGTCATTAAAGTTTTATCATCCTTGTTCCAAAGGTTAAAAAAACCATTACTTTGATAAAAACTATGATGATCCATAAATTTGATACATAATATTACAGATTACTAAACATAAATAACCATTAATATTACTTATGGATCATAAAGGCCTAGTGTATTTTCAAGAATATGTTTTTAATACACAAAACATAGAATCCTTATTTTATTTTCTATAGAGAGATCCTAAAATACGTTTAGGCTCCTAAATCATAATTAGATAACCTAGGGAATAAATTAATGGGTGATATAAAAATCCCAGTAAGTGAATAAACATGATAAGATAACATAACATGTGAGTCAAAGGTATAACATTATATATTAAAATAGAAGTATCAAAAGTAATTTAATTGAATCATGTCATATCAAAAATGGTATCATATGAAAATGTAATTATAGGGAATGTGAAACAATATATAACATGAAATAAACATTAGTCAAGGTTAACTTCCTAAGCAATTTCACATAGCCTAAAAGTCTCATAATGGATTAGGATTACTCCCTAATCCCTTACATGATGTCTCGTGAAACTATTAAATCACCCAATGCTTTGGAGAGATATATAGGCACACCCATCACAACATTTTAATTATCTATGTGTGCCAAATAAAGTAAATTAATCATAAGTAATAACTTAATAAGAACCAATTTAACGAAAATTGGCCGCATAATATTTATTCATATCAAAATTAAAAGAAATTTGATGGTGAAGTTATTTGAGAAATAATCATAAGGATTGCATTACCCCATGAGATGAATAGATAATAAACTAGGTATATCTGTTAGACATATATATAGATAATTTCAATGTAATAAATAACATAAAATGTTGTTTTAGTTAATGAAAATACTTAAAAACATTCTTGAGTAAAATAACATTTTCACTTCGAGTAACATTAAAGGATGTGAACATAGAAGGAAAATTATTTTGAAAGATCAGTTTTAAAATTTCATAAGAAAAATATCCTTTCCATTTTGAAAATACTTATTTAAAATATAAAAATTTATCAATATTTTTTTTTGAAAATAATCATTGAAACATAAATGGAAGCTTTAAAACATTGAGTGGTCATGATGGCAGGAAAGTTCCATTCATTATGAATACATTAAAAAAGTATTCCTTTCATATTTTTATAATAAAAGTAAAATATTTTCATGTTAAGAAAATGATAGTAAAATAATTTTTTTAAACATAATTAGGGGTCAAAAATACTCTAAAATATCATAGTAAAACATTTTTGAAAACATTTATAGAAAACATGGATTTGGAAGAAGAAGGATTTTCGACCTAAGAACGAAATAAAGACATATTTTCTTAAAAACAATTTCTCAATAATTTTATGTACTAAAGAGATTAAAATGGAACTATTACTTGAAAAATTCATGAATAAATAGATTAAAAGAAAATGAAATGGGTTTATTAGACAATGATAAAAATTTTTCCATTAATGAAAATTTAAGCACAAACAATCCATGTTAAAATGAAATTGAAACATAAACCCTTACAACTTTAGTAACTTTTGAATCATAACTTCCCATGAATGAAGTATATTAATTATAGCTTAAAATATAATTATTTAGGAATTGTTATTGATATAATTTGTAAAGGGGTAGTATATACACCATTAAAAATAAATTTGGTGCATAAAAGGACATGTGTCTCAATGAAAAAAGTTTTAGATGAAACCCTTACAAAGTTCATATCATTGAGGTGAGAGTTAATCAATGGAGTGATTATGTGTAATTAAAATGTATCCACCCAAAAAAAAGTACAAATACAACATAAATCAATCATAAGTAATTTAACACATAATTGTTTATAATATAATCAAGGAAGTAGTCGCGTAACCCAATGAATGGAAATTGAGTTAGTAAACCCCTTACATCACATTTAACTTTAGTTAAGTACTCTTTAAAATAATTTATAGTGGTTTTAAACATCTTATTATCTTATAAATTCTTAATATTATTATTTATAATATCATATATTATCCTTTTATAATATCTTATTTACCGTTCATTAATAATCTTTCATTATCACTATTGTTTCGGGAGATAATTGCCTTATTTTATCCTTAATGTGTCATCATGAATGTTCTAGATCATGAAGATAGGTTATAGTTACATAATATATAGAATAATATTAATGTTATAAATATAAAAATTTTCATTAGATATATATATTCATATTCATTATTTAATTTTGAACATGGTGAATGAATCACATATCTTCATAGAGACGGTAGGCTGTACATACGCACAAATGACATTATCATTTTTTTAAAGGATGAAATGGTAAGTAATTAGATTTTATATTAAATTTATATAATGAATATAATTTTATATATATCACATATATTAATTAAATATATCATTTTGGACCTTCCATGTAAATCGTTATTGAAAAACCAATCATATCGCTTCGCGAGGTGGTAGTATGTCGTACAAACGAACGACGTTATAATTTATTCAATGGATGGTAAGGTAATAAAGTAAATGATATATTTATTTTACATAATTATTAACATATAATTAATATCATATATAAATATAAAATTTATCCTTATTACCTTCCATGTAAAGAAAAAGTGAAAAACGAATCACATCATTTCGCAAGGCGGTAGTCTAGCGTACACATGAGAATTGTTATTGTATTACATAAAAAAAGGAATGTAAGAATCTATATTTGATATTATAATTATGGATTTGTAATTATATCATAAGTATAATATATAAACATTCAATACATCATTATATCCAGCTGTTATAAGAGGTATGGACAACGAATTATGTCGGTCCGTGAGGCGGTAGTCCACCGTACACTTGATCAACAATTTTGTTTCCCATTTAAGGGAGGAGGATATGGTTTTAGGTAATGAAAATAACATAAAAAATATTATTATATTTAATATAATAATATTATTATATTATCACAGTTTAATAATATTTGTATTATGTGGAAGAGGAAATAATATAAAATACTCATTAAGTACGTTACCTCTTCATCGAACAACATTATTTGGATTGTGCAAAAAAGCTTACTAGGATATATTTATGACCAAAAAGGGTTTATATGATAATAGTATAGAATTAAGGAAGTAACTTGGGTATTTATTGTCTTATACAATGTGTTTGGAAGTTTAAAAAGGAGTGGAGAGGGGGTGACCTTTTATAAGTGGGGGAGAGGATACACTAGGAGTATTTGAAAAGAAAGGATTAAACCGACGTATTTATCCTGAAATAATGATAAAAAATTTAATATTTTATAATATAATAATATAACAGGTCTAAATGTTATCATAAAATATGAATTATACAACTTTTGAGTCATTTTTAACTCCTAACTTTTTACATTAACCCTACTAAAGAATTTTTACTATTTTCACTATTCATTATTATAAAAAATTAAGTTGACATTATTAGATAATATAAATTATTATTATATAAAATATTTAATCCATTTTTTTCAAATTAAACTCCCAAAATTGACATAATTTAATTTAAAATTAAACCTGGAGACATGTCAAAAAAATGATTTTTCTAAAGAAAAACTTTAAAACCATAAAAAGTTCTTATATTAGAATTCAATTTTAAATTGATTGTAATGAAATAAATTAATTCAATTTTAAAATAATTGAAATAAATTTACTTTAAAAACATTTTAAAATATAGTTTACATTTGTAAATAATTTAAATGAAAAGTCAGTTTTCAATAAAAATTAGTATTTTTTACTACTCATAAAAAAATAAATCCTTTCAATAAATTCTAAAATATTCATTAAATGATAAATTTTTACCATATATATTTCAAAAATGAAGTTTCTTTTTTCAACTAAATTTTCTTAAACCGTAAAAATTAAATTTAAATTATTTTGGCAAAGCACAACTAATCCTCCTTTTAGGAAAATACAATGTTTCAAAAAAACATTCTTTCTCTTTCAAATGATTATTATTTTATTTATAATAAATATATAAATAAATGTTTTAAAAATAATATTTATAATTTAGTTATTTTTATTCATACCCGCCAATTTAACGGTTAAGTTATAATGGTAATGTTTAAATAATAATATATAAATAGAGTACTAAATTTCATTTTAACCCAATGTTATGTGCATCATAAGCTGTTGAAGAGATTGAATTTATTTTAAAATAAATATATCATAAATTATTGGGGTGTTATATTCTCTTTTAAGGTTGGTTTTGTGATTCTATATTATATCAAACAAGATGTTAATCATTTAAAATCTCAGGGTTTTATATGCATACCAACCTAATAACAATGAGAAATAATCCTATAGGGTCACACACTAAGTGTTTCCCTTAATATCGGTTAAATTACATTTGAATTTAATTAAGAGAATAAATATTATTCTCAACATTAATAAATAATTTTATTCAAGTTTTATTGATCACAAATATTTATTGAATATTTAATAAATAGTAATTCATGCATTCAATAAATACTAAGGTGTTAGAGTGTACCAAGATGTTGTCTAGTGATAAATATTAATTTTACATATAGTAAAATAATATTTATCATTTCTACAGTTATAAAACTACATAAAATATTAATAATAATAATAATAGTAGTATTAGTATTATTATATCGCTTGGGATTTGATAAGGTATATAATATTATTTAAGGTCCCGTATGTAATTAATAAATATTTTAACCTAAAGCATAACTCTATAAATAGATGTTTATGTCTATTGTATATGGTTGATTGATATTTGGTAATTGTTTCATGCAAAAAACTTATATCTTCTTCCTCATCCTCTCTCCCCCTTAAGAATGTAAAGCACTAGAGAGATTTCTTCAAGATTTAAGAAGAACAACATCAGATGATGGATGCAATATGATAACACATGATGATCCATCAGTGTTCCTTATAAATCCACGGAACACATGTGGATCACCTATAGAGGAATTATACAGTTGGATCACACTTAAAAAATGATGGTAATCAAAGAAAGAGGTTTCAAATTATTAATAATACCTTTAATGAAAGATCCTGATATGAGATATCATTTATTCTAATCATATTTAAACTAATTATAAATTTAACCTGAAAAGATCTTTTCTCTTTGTATTCATATGCTCACTATCAATATGAAATGGAAACAATTCATCGATCATAATGTTTATATCTTATAGAAATTTTCAAATGATCTATCGAATCATAAAAAACCATTTTAGTTTATCACCCACCATGATCTTTCAATACACCTAGAGAATTTATTAGTGAAAAGTAAAGCTATAAATTATACATCCCCTTGATGAATAGGAAGGTCTCATGATAAAATCAACGTGTATTATCTTGATTATTATTTTATTTTTACTTAAAAAATTATTGAATGTGTCATGAGAAAGTCCTTGATGATAGATTTAAGTTCATGGAAATATTTATTACAGCCTTAAGAAATTATTTATTAATTTCCATGTGACTACTACATTGATATATTATATGGATAAATTTTGAACTCAAGTTATTCAGTTGATGAAATATTTTTTAATTATTATCTACAATATATTTTTAATTCCTTATGTATTCATGATGTCTTATTCTATATACTTTACATTTTCTAAGCATCTGATCACACCATTTATTTTCTCCCTTTCACTAGGGTACTAAGAAGGGATCTTTGATTGAATTAAATGAGGAATAATAATGTTTTCTAGAATTTAATATGTTTTTTTAATGTTTCCAATATACTATATAAATCATGTATGTAACTATTCTCCCAAGTATACTAAAACATTCAGTACTATGGGATGAAATCTCTTATATCCTGTACCAATCTATTGTAGAGAAAAAATTCTTTAGGTTAATGGAGTCAGGGGTTTTAAAAATACATTTAGAGTAAGCACCCAATTTGAAAGGAAAAAAAGAACACATTTACCCATGTCTTATCACATATTAATCAAGAGTGGGAGGTTAAATTTATTTCAATATCTATATGGTATTAAAGTAACTTGTTGGTTTAATTCAAATGTGAAAAATTTGGTGTTAATGAAATATTTAAAGTTAAAAGGGATGAAATATCATGGATATACTTTATGAATGCATCAAATACTATCAGTTTTACTATGTGGCATAATACTAATGTCAGTAAAAACTTCCATAATCAAGTTATGGAACCTTTTCAATTCCATTTATAAAAACTCATTGATCGAAATTTCTACCGGGATTGGAGAATGATGTTTTTCTCATACATTTTTATCTAGAGATGTATTTTCCACCATAATTGTTTTGATTATGGATCATATCAAATGGAAGGATCAGAAATCTCTATTTTTAAAATATCATTAGTTGAATCAGGGGGTTAATTTTAAACAAAAAGAACAAATTGTTATTGTTTGGGTTTAGAATAATGCTGTTTAATAACATTATTACATCTATCCCCATGAAAATCCTTTCAGTCATCAAAGAAATTAAGGGATCCATCAAACAAATTTATAAAATCCCGTTGACATTCATTTAAGACAATAATCATATTGGTAAAAGTCATTTGACCTCTAGGATGAGAATAAAGAAACCAATTAAAGAGGGGGTATTAATCTAAGAGGTTTTTTGGAATCCATGCAGGGCTTGTAAAAGAATTTTAATTGGTACATCATTGAAGGGAACTATTTATGGGAAAGGTTCATGAAGATAAGGTATACAGATGATTGGAGGGGGATGGCTAGCTCAAGATGTAAGAACTTTCTGGATTGCGCATTTCAGGACTGATTAGATGGATATTCTCAAGGAAAATGACTAGTGGGTTGTGGGGTGTGGTGGAATTAGTTTTTGGAAAGATTATTGTGTCAGTGAACTCTTTTTTCCCATGGTTCCCATTTCGAGATATTTTTTTCTTAGAAGCTAACTGATATCTTATAATTGTTAACATGACTCTCAATGATGAACATAAAATTTATCATGGGATCACTACTCTCATAGATGTAATAGAAAAATGTGTTTTCTCAGAGTTGACATCTGAAGGCTTCATTAGTCAGGATTATTTTGTATAGATCCTTGAAAACTATGAACAAAATGAATGGTAAAACCCGATTTGGTTTAAGGAAACACTAAAAAAATAAACTTCATAGTCTAGAATTTGAGGAACATAGCCATACACCTAGATGACAATGTGGAAAATAAGGATATCACACTATCTTCACATTTAATTTTCTATGATTCTAACTTTTTGGAATCAGTTTGGAACATATTCTTCAAAGGATGATGGACCAAAAAAGTTTATAGGTTCATCTATAGGTTCATGGTTATTTTGGTGAGTGGGGGACCATTATCAGATTTATTTAAGGAATGGTTTCAGCAGATGAGTTAGCATGTAAAGGAGGTTAAAATACATGGTATGCATTTCATTGTAGTTTTATGGGTTTTATATGAGGATGAGGACAAGGAGATAGATGGTGGAATATACTCCCACTACTTCATTCAAGTTTTTGTGAGGTTTATTTTGGAGGACCTTTCACCTCCTATCCCTGGTATGGAGTCTTCTCTTTCTATATGGGGGATTATTTCAAGGAAAAAATTTATTCTAGATACATCCGGTAGAGATAATCAAGAGAGGTGGATTAAATGGAATGCTCCCACCAGGGTTCTAAAGATGAATGTTGATGGCTCCTGCATATTGGGAGATTTGAGAGGGGGTGTCCTGGTATGATATGATAACAACTCAATGGGTTTTGGATTCAACAATTACTATTTACTGTAAAATCATTTTTGGTAGATACATAAGCCATGTTAAATGGTGTCATATTTTTGAAAAATCTACAAAATTGATATTCTTATAGTGGATTCTGAATCTAATATTTAGATTTTCTTTCTTAATGATAAAAAAATAATTCCATGGGACCTGACCTACTTTATCTGGAAGTGTAGGATAATCCTTGACAAGGGTATTGAGGTGAATAATACTCAATGGGAAGGGGACTTTGTAGGGGAGAACATGGAAAATAAAGGTATTTCCACTAAAATCGACATTTTTATCATTTTATTAGTTCTTTACCACATGATTGTAATCTCATTATAAGGGGTGATGTACTTGACCTTCACTATTTTTAACCCCTTGATTTGTAATATTTTCCAGAATAAAAATTTATTTTTGAGCGAGTGATGATATCTATAGCCTAAATGACATTTTAATTTCATGTGATATAGTGACAAAGAAAAAATAATATGTTTTTAATAATAGACGATATGTTCAATCATATATATCATCACATATTTATGAATTTATTTGATGATATATAGAAATAAATTAATAGTGGTTCATTAATGATCATACAAAATCATTTACTTCATGGTTTAGGGAGAAAATATATATTGATTTATATGTATCAGAAGCCTTGAAATTATTTGTTGGAAGGCCATGTATGCTTCAAACCCATTCCCATGGAAGGTCTCTTTGTAATAGGTATTATTGGTGGGATTGAAAACACCCAATGAATATCATATCCATGATAGATCATGGGACCTATTTCCAAAGGTAGGTGGTCATTTGGGCCTTAAAAATGATGCTTAAGAACTCACATTGGTTGGTAGTATGTTAGGTTAGGCTCACCACACCCATTTATGGGAATTATTTCTTACTCTGAGAATCTATTATATATTTTAGACATATTAATTAATCACTTTTAAATTCCAAACAAGGAACTGGTCACCACAACATATTAACAATCAATTATAGAAATGTATTAATGGGAAACCATCTGTATGTATCATATGTTCCCATTGATGGAACCATCCATTTGTATGAAAGGTTCTCTATATTGTTTATGTTTTTTGTTTTATGATGAAAATTTTAAGCCACCCAGTTATGGTGTTCTAGAACATATTATTATATAGGTAGATTGGAGTTGTTTCAATGATTGGATCTGGCCATTGATATGTGCTTCCTATGTATCCTCATGAGAAGAATAAGAACCCATATAGTTCAGTTCCACATAATGGGATAAATCATACCTTTTAAGGTCATGTAATGATGAACAAACCATGTAGTTTAAAGTTATGCGATAAGGAAATCTAGGTTAAAGGGGGCCTAGTCAAGGTGGATGTGGGACTTACATAGAAACAAACTGA
This sequence comes from Viscum album, assembly GCA_963277665.1. NCBI lineage: Eukaryota > Viridiplantae > Streptophyta > Magnoliopsida > Santalales > Viscaceae > Viscum > Viscum album. The sequence continues at coordinate 401,167,148 of OY728119.1, forward strand.
GAGAGTTGGAATGGATATATTCTCCTAGGTGGATGTCATGATCTTATTGGGAATATGGATCAATAAGGATAATTATAGAAGGTACTTGTAAGTGATGTAGTCCTTTGAGTTGGATATGTCCCTACCAAGAATATGTCTTAGAGAAGTGTTGGGTTTGAACCTCAGGTAGGATTACTACATATCCCATTTGGATAGGAATGAAAAAACCACATAGTTTGGAAGGGTTGGTGATTACAACTATAGAGGATTCCCATTTGATGAAATATGATCATGTTTATGACATAATTACCACTAAAATATATGACCACTTGAGTTACGATCGGTGTGAGAAACAATAAGAAGTGGGAGATTTGGCATTTAAAAAAATATCCTTTATCCACTCATAGACGAGGTAAAGGATATGGAATGCAGGATATGTGCTGTACAAAATAATAAGGGCTTACTCTATGATAGATTTCCATATTATTTCCCTTCAGATAGGTGGAAGAGTGGGAGAGGGAGAAGATAAAAATGATAAGGAGGAATTATCTTAAGATTCTATTCATATTCTAGGAAATAGATGTCTCCTCCCAACCAAAGAATCCATCCTCCACCATCCCTAAGGATGATATCTTCATCACCCGGAGAAATGCATGATCACAAAAATTTTATGCATCCCACATACTACTTATTGGAAGCAAGTTGGATGGTGGAGTTATTTGAAAGAATTTGGTTGGATGTTTTTTCTTTTTCTATAATTATGAAAATTGCCTAACTTTGTGAAATTTTGTGGTTGAATTCAGTTGTTTAAAACTCAGATAAATAGATACGATTTTCTTGAGAAATTACATCAATTGATTTTTTTTGTTCTGAATTTTTTTTCTAGGTGAACTAATTTTTGGACTTATATTTACATAATAGAGTGGGAAAATATATCAAATTCAAAAAGTTTTTAGAGATGTTAAGAATACCAATATAGAAGATTCCATTCCTATCTCTACATTCTACGCATAATGGAAAAAATCAAGATAATTTATTTTATTAAAGTGATGTTTATGTTTCTCCAGATATAGGTGTTCTGATAAAATTCATCCATAAATCTAAATATGCTTTGATGATCATTTAATGTTACAAAATCCTAATGAAGTCATGATACAAGTGGAATTTTTTAGAAGAAATGTCAAATGAAAATTTTAGATGTATTTAGGAAGTTGTAGTTTACCAGATACATGTCATCAATTTGAGATGTACTAGTTACACAAGTTTTCTGAAGGATGATTGTTTTAATTTTCTAAAAGTAGAATATCTTCCAATGTATTGATTGACCGATCCATTGGACATCAAAACCAATCAATTGAACTAATTCATCAAATGAACCAATCAGTTTTTGTGTTATGGAAGGTAAGTAGTTACTTTTGATACTAATCCATCAGAGGAAATGTTGGAACCTATCCATTAGACATATGTTTGGAATCGATAAGGTATTAGATGTAGAGTTACATACAAGGTATAACATTAGACTACCCAGGTTTTATTGGATGGACCATATTTTTTTATTTTGAATGAGAAGATATGTTGACACTAACAAATCATAGAAAGTTATTGACATTTAACAATTAGTTGAGTTTCAGAGACTTATCCATTAAAAGATATCTAGAGACCGATCCATGATATGAGATGTTATTGTAGATTCATAAAATTATTTGACTAAAACTAATAAGTAATTAGATACCAATTTTTATTAATAATAGTTCCACAATACCAAAGAGAAGTTAGAAAAATAAAGGATTTGGATATAAAGGTGAGACATATTGAGGATTCCACCAGACCATCATTGTAGGAATATAAAGTCTTTAGAAATTTCAATGATGTTTTTGAAAAAAATAGTTTTAGTTTGTTTGGAGTGTTAGAGAAAGAAGTATCGAGTTTGGTTTATTTTTTACTAGGTTCAAGATAATTAGAATGAAAAATAGTGTTTTAGACTGTGATATTCTGAACAATCAATTAACAGTCTAACAATGGTAAATTTCCTTTTAAAATAAGGCTGATAATAAATATATTATCTAGAATTCAAGAATATTTATAATGAGTCTAGAATAGTTGAGAATAATCGAGAAGTGGTCAAATAAAGTTTGAATTTATAAATAAATTCAGATCTAGGAATTTGATTGAGTGTGAAATTTATTTTTGGTTATCTACATTCTTATTTTTAGTGCACCTATATAAATAGGTGACGTAAAACATACTCTGACACTATTCACATGCCAAAATGCAAAGCCCTGGAGCAGTGGTTTTGAACTTTTTATGAGAAAGACCTTTTGAAGAAAATTTTCTGGATGGAAGAAGAAGTAACCCAAGAAGTGGTTTTCAAGATTCATTAGATCTGATTGAGAAATCAGAATAAAAGTTTCCGAAAGAAAAAGAAGGGAGGAAGACTTTATTTATAATTCTCTTCAAAAAAACTAATTAGACTTGTTTCCGGATAGATGAATCAGACTGAGGAATTAGAAAGAGTAGTTAGACTATGTTTTTTTAGGAATTATAGGGATGTTCATCCAACCTACTACTGGGTGAGAAAGTGAATAATTGTTTTTAAATAATTAACAAAGTAAAAGTTGTTTAATAAGTATATTTACAATATTCATAATCAATCATTGATGGTTTCAAAACTTTTTATAATATATTATTTAAATATTTTATGTTATAATAAGTACATGTACTATTATATTTATCATAGTGTCACACAAGTGTAAGAGTATTCCTAATTGTTTTATCCACAAAAAAGGATTATTTTCCAGGGGATTTTGTGGTATTGGATTATTTTCAAACCATTCTAATAACTAGATACTACCTTATAAATACTGATGTTCATATGGATGTGTTTTTTTCAACAAGATTGTTTCTCCATAACATCAGGGAATGGTTGTTATGAAAGTTAACCTAAAAATAAAAATATATCACCATTTAACCTCTCACCTATAAATGATTAAATTGATCATGCATGATACTTTTTAATTGGTATTAGATTGAATATTCCATCATTTAGACTTTCTGAATTTTGAAGAGATGTTTGTATGGATAATTTTAAATGTGTTAAAAGTAAAGGGATTATGGTTCTTAATTGAAATTACAATCATATCTATAAATATATATTGTTACCATATATTATATCTCTTAGTTATGATTTTATGGAAGCTACTACAAATTGATTTTCTCTTCATGATGAGAATTTTTCTCTTACATATATTGATAAGAAAAATATAGAGAATTATGGAAGGGTTAAAAATTCTTCACTTTGATCACTATCTAAATGTTAATTTCTTATAGTGCATGTATTTTTATCTTCCAAAGGTATTTAAGATAAATTTGAAAATATCTATGAAGGAAATAAAAAGGTAAATAGAAGAAAATTAAAAATATAGTCTGAATTATGAAGATCTCAAAATTTGTGAGTATGAATATATTGGTGACTTATTCGAAAGGGTGAATGATATTGTAATCCCCATAAGATGTCTTGGTGAGAATATAGAAGATTCAACTATTTTCTAAAAGATATTATGAATTATTTATATCAATTTTGATGCGATTTAGTCTTATTTATAAGATAGTGTTCCTAAAAATCTATCATTGGATGACTTACATAGCACACTCATTACATATGAAATGAGAAGAGAAAAAGTTATGAAAATTAAAGAAAAGGATGACAAGAAAATTTCCTTCAAATATAATAATCAAGGAAAATATAAGAAGAATAATGAAGATAAATATGTTGTGGATTATAACACTGAAGATGCTATTAGGATAATATTGAAAAAAAGTTTGTCTTTGTTTTCTAAAAATTCTAAAAGAGACACATGATAGTTTAAATGGAATTTACCTATGAAATTATTTGACCATGGATACATTGTGAATTTTCTATGAATTTCCCTTAAACAAATAAGGAAATAAAAATTGATGAAGATGACAGAAGGTCAAGTAGATCCTTAAATAAACATTTTGACAAATAAAAATACTATTCCAAGGGAAAAGGTAAAAATTTATCCAAACCCAAATGGAAGGGTTTACTGTATAAGGATATTGATGATGATAAAAGTGAAGTTGAAAATGAAAAATTCACTAAAGTATCTTTATAAAATACATTTTTTGAAAAATAAAATGTTCAAGAGTTTGAAATTAGTTGTTCTAAAGAATAGAAAAAGATATAATATTCTATGAAAATAGAGTTGAAAGAATATATTCTAATGATTGCAAGAATTGAAAGAGAAATTAAGAAGCTTAAAAAGGAATGTTCTACAATAAATAGTCAAGAATATTTTCTTGAAGAGAAATACAAGTTTTTAGAAGAGATTAATCATTTGAAGGAATGTCATGAAAAATAAAGGAATGAGAATGAACATATTGATGTAAATAGAAAATAGAAATATGATAAATTATAACTTATTAAACAAAAGTTCTCTAAAATTGTGAAGGGATTTATGAGTTTCAAAAAATCTATCTCTGAAATTGGTGAATGTTATAATAGGTGTGACCCTGAGAAAGATCATCAAAATTTTTCTTCAAATGTTGAAAATAAAAAATAAGATCTTTCTGAGATTAAGAATGTTGAGAAAATCAGGTATGTAGCTTAAACCAAAAAAGTTAAAAATTCAAAAGTTTCAAAAATTTCAATGTCCGAATCAAGTGTTTCTATAATTAGTGATTATTTTGAACATGGAAGAAGTCCGAGTTGAATAATTTTTTTTTCAAAATATTGCAATGCTTCTGGGACTCTAAAAATTACCAATGCGAAGAGTAATAAATTTATAGAAAAAAAGGTTACAACTCTATATAGTGTGAAAGTTACAAAGTAAAATATTATTTCTATGGATACTAATGGTATTGTGGAATATTTTTTCCATAAACAAATATGTGTTGGTTCAATCAACATCACTACAGTTATCCCATGAATAATTGAAAATAATGTTTGAGGGGGATTCAACCCACTAAAAGAAGAAAACTTGAGAAAGTTAGTGTGAAGGATAAAAATAGATTCCAAAATTTGAAAACTACTTGTGAAAGATGTGAACATCATTTAAATATTGATAAAGGATGTATTGTTTTTTTATCAATACAACATTTTTATAAAAATTCTCAAAACATGTATGTGAAGGAAGATAAAGGAAAAGAAAAATCTCTTATTGTATAAAATGATCTCAAAGATACAAAAGGAGTATGACCATGGATTCTTTATAGGGGTGATATTTACATATAAAAGGATATATGAATCCATTAAATAATGTGATATAATTTAAAGAGTAATAGTTAAGTTTGACAATGATTAATCACTCAGAATCAAATGTATTGGATCAAATATTATTGGAAAAAAAACTAAAATCCAAGCAAACCTTGTTTTTTGACGGGATGAAAAAAACTTATTAATTTTTCTTATAACTTTTTGATGAATTTTGTAAAGTTTTGTTCAGAAGATATTTTTTTAAATATTTAATGATGGATTTTTTTACAATAAACCAATGTATAAATGGATAATTGTTTCAAGTTAGTGATGTATAAAATTCATGTTCTTTAATAATGATAGAATAAAATCAATTATGGCACAAAATCTTAGTATATATGTGTCATAAGAATATGATAAAGTTAAATAACAAAGGTAGTGTCCATGATATTTATGATATCATATGAAGAATATATTGTGTTATTCCATTTTTCTAAAAGGGGAGATTACAAAACAAGTGAATAAGAAAGTTTAATTTTGTTAAACTAATCCCCTAGAACTGATTCATTTTGATATTTTTGGGAAAATGAGAAAAAAAATAAAATTTCAGAGATAATTAATTCATTTATTTCATGAATTATTTTACTCGTATTCTTTGTTTTATATATTTAAAACACAAATTGGAAGCTATAATGTTTTTGAAGAATTTTAGGAGAAAAGAATAAAAGGTATGCGGATATTCTGTGAAGAAGTATTAAACTAAAAATGGCAGTGAATACAAAATTGAATAATTCAGATGTTATCTTAAAAAATAAGGTATTCATCATGAATTTAGTGCACCTTATACACCACATAAAATGGTGTTTCAAAAATAAATAATAGAAGTTTGGTGGAGACATGGCATACAATATTGATTAAACATGGTATTTATCACAAATTATGGAGGTAGGAAATGATTAAAATATTTTATATTCAGAATGAATGTTTCTATTTTCATGTTCTCATGTGACTCCATTAAAAAAATTTACAATGAAATTCAAAATTTAAAACAGTTAAGGGTTTTTGGGATTTTCTGTATCATAAAAAGGGGTCAATGTTGTCAAATTTTATTAAAGTGGTGAAGATGAATTTTTATTGGTCGTGATCCTAATGGTATATGAAATATATGTTTCAAAAAATAAAAAGGGCTTTTAGTTTGACTCTATTGATATGAATGTTCTTAAAATAGATATATAATAAGTTTCCAACACACATATAGATACAGAATATGAGGAAGATGAGATAGTTGAGTAACATGAAAAGAATTCCAATAATGGTGATTCCATGAAAATAGAAGAATCAAACTCATCCATTTATAGTGAATAATAATGACATCATACTTCTTATCCTAGTATGAGGTAATATGTGTAAATACAAAAAATCATTGGGGATCAATAAAAAAAGTTTAAATAAGAAGAACATCAAAGTTTGTTGCACCTATTTTTTTATATTCAAAAGATAATCCCAAATATGTTTATGAATATTTCAAGAATCAGGAGTGGGTTCATGCTATAAATGAAGAGTTAGACCAGATTGAGAAGACAAATACATGGAAACGTGTAACCCAAACAAAATTTATTAGTATAAATTGGGTGTTCTGAAACAATTTGATTTAAGATGGTGAAGTAATAAGAAAAAAATCATGATTGGGTTGTAAAGGTTACTCAAAAATCAAAGGCATTGATTTTGATGAGACTTTTTCTTCTATAGCATGATTAAAAACAATTAGAATCTTTCTCTCTATTACTACACAATGAGGTTATAAATTTTTTCAGATGGATGTAAAGTCAGTTATTCTCAATAGAGAACTTTATGAAGAAGTTTATATTGAACAATCATGTTGATTTTTTATTTGAAAAAATTAAAGTTATGTGTGCATGTTGAAGAAAGATTTATATGGGTTAAAGCAAGATCTGAGAGCTTTGTATTCCAAATTTGATGTCACTTAAGGAAGTCAAACATTAAAAAAGATGATTTGATAACAATATCTATATAAAATAAAATTCATATATATCCCTCATTGTAATTTTTTATGTTTATGATATTATATTTTTGGGGAATGATGATAGAAATAATGAAATGTTTGCTGTAGAGATGAAGAAGTCATTTGAAATTTCCATGCTTGGTGAAATGAAAAAATTTATTTATGTACAAATCTCACAAAAGAAGAAAAATATTTTTCAATCTTAAAAAAAGTATTCTAAGGATCATCTTAAGAAGTTTTTCATGGAAAAATAGAAACATATTTTTCCGTCTCAAGAAAATTATGCTAATGTTATGATACGATGAATGATTTATTAAATGTATTTATTTTCATGGGTTCAGATATTATGAATGTATTATGATCATATCGTATAAAAATAAATGTATCATGTTACAAGAGGGGCCCATATATCCCTCTAGTTTATTGGGTAATGATTAATGTTATAGGATCTAAAAGGGTACATGGGAGGTCATCCCAAGCATAAAAGAGTGTACACAGCTGGTTATCCCAAGCTTGAAAGATTGTACCTGAGAGGTTATCCCTATCCCAAATCAAGTACATAGGTGGTTACCCTAAACCAATCATGTGTTGAATTCCTTGGTGGATAGCCATGACATAATATTTTCAATGCTTATGTGTATTCCACAAATCTTTGTCTTATGCCTATGTTATACTCTAATGGATCATGTTTATTGATTCCATTATGATTCTTGTATTATGAAATAAAAATATTTATTCCAGAAGTCATGTTTAAGATCTATAATATATAGGCTATAGTTTTTAATGTTATTCTCTTATTATGATACATATACAATTATATTATATTAATGTATTCCTTGTTTACCATTACTAAACATTGGAGTTCAACCTTTCTTATGCTTCCTTTCCCAAGGATGTGAAGCAAGATATTATGCGTGATATGTGTAATAAGGGTTCTAGTTATGAAGAACATAGTAGGATATGACATGGATCACTTATGAACTAGTTGTTTATGTGTCCATGTTTCCAAATTCAGTCGAACTAAATGATTCTTGTGTGTATCATTATTTATGTAATGGATATTCGTCCATTAAGATGTAGTATATATGTATGAGAAGTTTTAGGTCTTTATTGTTGGTATTATAGAAAGGTTTAATTAACCATTATAAACTAGTAGGAGAAAACATTATTGATATCCCTAATTATATGTCTAAGTATATGCCTAGGGATATTTCTATGGATAATTGAAAGGATAAGTAAAAGTATTGAAAAATATCCTATAATTCTGGTGAAGGATAGAGTGAGTGGTTTCCATGAAATTAAACCCATTTTTAGATACTAGAAGTGGGAATGGCTCTGGCATTTTTATACCTAGGGGTAATAACTCTGAAAAGGGAACATTGATCTGGACAAATTGTCACATGGGGCCTGAAAATGGGCCCTGCAACACACTTGGTTTGACACTCTTAGTGGATATTATTTTTTAATTCACAAAATATTTTTGAATCATCATGAAGGATTTAAATAGTGACCATTAATAGCTTATGTTAAGCCTAATGTGCAATATATTATAAATAAGGTGTCATGATTTATAAATCCTATAAATTATTTTTCATGATTATGTGGTTTTCCACTGTGATTATTGTTTACCACACTATGCTATTTGGTTTTAGTCAATGGTGGTAACTAGAAGGAACCGGGATAACATTGACTGTGATAGGAAATGTGTGGATGAATTACCAAATCAGATGATGAATGGTGTGAAGGATATTTTTAATATTCCTAGTCAATTATCATGATATATGGTAAATAAATTGCACCTTAACCAACTCTCAGACCTAGTAAAGAAGATAAGGATACAGTTCACGAAGAGATCTGGTGATGGAGACCATGAAGGAAAGAAGTTTTAGTTTCATATATATCAATAATGTGTGAATAATATCTCTAGGGAATATATCAAAGTAATGAGAAGATGTTTATATTTGGAGAATAAGGATACAAAGTAAGTGATTTCCAAGAAAACAATGTTCACTTAATAAAATGTTTGATAATAATGGTATCCCTATGGTATCATCAATAGTTAAATGTTTGAAATGTGGTGAGTATGGGAATTATTAAAATGAATGTCATAATTTGAAATATTGTGTATATAATTATTAAGGTGGTACGAGTAATGGATATACTACTGATGATGTAGAGACCATGAATGAAATATGAAAGGAATGGGTTATTGTCAAAAGATTGTTTACATTAAGCATAAGAATGATGATTAAATTTAGGTTGATGAATGTTAATAAATGATTCATATTTCATATTATAGGAGGGATATATTATTGAAAAAGATCTTCGAGTGGTAAAAGTTTGAGATCGACTAGAGATCAGTATTTTTTTCTCTTAGGAGCTCATATTTTGATGGTAGAGGACACTGATAGTGCATGTGCCGATGACTTGGACTCCATCAGACCATCATACTTAATAGCTACTTCCGACATCGAACCCTCTTCCCTTTCAGTGAAAAAGGACCTTTTGAGAGATCATGCAACTTTTATTTGGGTTTTCTTTGACGAAAAGTGTTTAAACTCAGATCTCATGAAGTCCTATGATTCAAATGGAAGATTTAAGTGAATCTTGAAGATGATGCAATCATATCCTAAAGACTCATACACCGATCTATATAGGGAAATAATTTCTTAGTCTCAAGCTATGGTTAGGGTAGCTAGGCCATTGTATTCTATGAAAGGATTCAACAGAGATAATACCCCAAGAACAAAATTCCTTATTTTCATTTCAGGGACATTGTGTGATGAGTCACCAATGAAAAATAATTAATATTTTGATGATATCCATGGGGATGTTAGATCTGCATCCCAAAAAATCACAAAGATGGATGAAACTTATTTTATTGAATATATGAAAGGCATTATTGCATAAAAGGTAAGGGATTTCAAGCACTCTTTCATTGTACATTTATCATTGAAAGAAAAATAGAACTGATGGAGTTTGTCTGATCTTAATAAAATACTTCTTGAAATTAGTGTTTTTATGGTTAGAAAATTACATCATTGGGAAATGGATTTTTTCATTTTGTCCTTCCATGTGTAGATATGAAATCCAGGGAATGGGTGTTTGGTCTTTTGATCCTGAAACCTAGTTTCCCATGGATATAATATTATGAACCCTTTTTAAATCCTTTAAATGTGAAGAATTAACTTACTCAGGTTTGGTTGAGAATTCATGGTCTAGGTTGGTTCCTATGCACCCTCAGATATTATGATAATTTTCCTTCGCTATTATTGGTCCAATAAATATGTACAAGGAGATAGAAAAGGAAATATATGTCCATTTTTCTTGTTTTCTTATGTAGGTTAACCAATCCTATCCTCTAATAAAAATAGCTATTCTTTAAACTGATGATATTCAGTTTTATCTAATGATTTATTATAAAAAAGTTCCTGATTTTTGTATGGGCTTCCACAACATAGGACAAACTTTTGAAAAATAAAGAATAAGACTTGTTTGTGACTCATGTGGAGTGAAAGGTCACTCATATGATATTTGTTGGTTTTCTTAGGTCAAGTAATCCTTTTAAAATTAAAAGGATTCAAATTATGACTTAAGACAACAAGGTAATCTAGATACTGACATTCAGGGTCAAGAGGATGATACTCAATTGAAGGATGGTGAGAAAACGCCCTCCCATCTCCTAAAAAAGGACTTTAATAATAAGTTTCATGAAGAAGGAGATCTGATAGGTCACAATACGTATATTTTTTAGGATGATTAATATGACTATCCTAATCAATTGAGATCCCCTAATTTTCCACCAGTAAGGCAATTATTGGGAATACTACCACTGAGTTAGATTCTGAGGATGAATTTGACTTTTTAGATGTTATGGAGGAACATGTTGAAAATTACCTATACTCATCTACTATTAAAGGGACGATGTCTCTTGAGATGTCCAATCATTTCATTTTCTCAAATCAAGTAAGGAAAATCTAAGTCCCTTTTTAAGAAAGGTGACAATGTAGTTCAACCATCTCAGATTCTGAATGATTTGGAGTCTAACCCATTAGATGAAACACCCTACAACACTGCTGACATTACCAAAGAAATGTATGAAATCATTACCCTATTTTCTATATATATTGTGGCCTCTGTGTAGGAATGCAATGTGGGTTAGGCATCCCTTTTTGTTCATCCTTATATTTTGGATGTGTCAGTGGCTACGTTGCCTGTGGATGAGGATGTCATTAAGTAGCATGTGGATGTATAGAAACCAAAATATGTTGGTGGAAAGGGATCTATTATAAAGGATGAAGCTATTGTTGGTGTTTCCATTGCTTTCTATGAGGTGCGTGCATCTGTCTGCTTGAGTTCGAAAGGCGCAGTTTTGTTGCCCCGCATTCCCGCTTTCTAAAGGCAGGCGACATCTGTTCCTTGTTTGGGGATTTTTTCTCCTTAATAGAATTGGGATAATGGGATGTTAGTTCTTCCTTCTATGGATTCCTCCTCAAAACTCATCACCTAGTTCGGGTCACCCTTATAGATTTAAGATGTTGTTCATGAAACGCTTCCTAGTGCCATATCTTCATGGACACTGGTTAATTACACTACTTCTGTCGAGACATTGCAAAGGGTCTGGTCAGGGAAACAATCTTCAGTCAGGGGATTAGTCACGTTGGACATCACTGGCATGTCTGGATGCTGGAACACTGGTGTGTCTGGGTTTTTTCCCCTTATTATAGGGCTTCTTGATGGCGTGGAAGCCCGAGGCATGCCACATCTAATGTGAGGAATCATATTCCATAGGCTTGTATCTGAGGGTTTCCTCAGCTTCCCATGTTTAACACATGGTATGCCACACGTTTGACGTCTAGTGGAGACATACCAGACTGATCAGAACAATTATTAGAGTGGATTAGATGGGTGCAACCCCTGGAGGGAACACTGATATAGGGGGGGGGGGTGAGTTGTCATGACCTCACTGGGATGTGACGACCCGAGTAAGAATCAAGATGGATGATGGAGTTTTTGAATGAAGTGGATGGTGAATGGGATGGAAACACTATGAAGATGATGATGAATTTGGGCCTGACCCTCAAGGATGCTTCCTACGTATCCTCGTGGCATGGAATCAATGTCCTCGTAGTTCATCTGATGACATCTTACCACTGATTGGGGATTTCAATGGATTACCACTGGATGGGGATGTCGTTTGCTTACCACTAAATGGGGTCAGAATGGATTACTTATTGATGGAGTTGACAAAGGATTACCACTGAATGGAGTCGCAAAGGCTTACCGCTGGATGAGGTTGAAAATGTATTACCGCTGAATGGAGTCGCAACGACTTACCACTGGACGGGGTCAAACCTTAGGGAGGCTTCATATGTACCTTATATAGGATACAAGGATCAAATCCACATAGTTCCTATGGGATGGGGGTAAGTAAACTAACATGCAGGAGGACTTGGGGTCTAATGGTTGTTGGGATTGAGCCTCAGGGAGGTGTCCACCGTACCCTGCCTTAGTAAGGATCTAAGTCCACTTAGTTCGGGTGGGTGCAATGGCTTACCGCTGACTGGGGGAAACAACAACTTATCATTGATTGGGGGAGATAACGACTTTCCATAAATTGAGGTTCACAGTTTAATTTCATGCAGTACAGGGGTGAGCTGATGTGAAAGAAGACCTAGGGCCTAGATAGATGATGGGCTTGAACCTTGTGGAGGCTTCCGACAAACTTTTCCTTGGCAAGGATCAAAGTCCTCATAGTTCAGGTGATGTGGGAACCGATGTGAAGGGGGTTGTAACTAATGGGTGGTGGGATTGAACCTCAGGGAGGCTTCCTACGTACCCAGCCATGGCAAGGATTAGTGACCACATAGTTCAGGTATGGGTGTGGGGCTTACACTCTAGGCTGCCCAAGGTGTTGGTGAACCGACATGAAGATTGTCGGAATGACCAGGTGTTGGGATTGAACCTCATGGAGGCTTCCAACTTACCTTGTCTTGGCAAGGATCAAAGACCACATAGTTCAGGTTGGGTTGAGGCTTACACTCTAGGCTGCCTGGAGAGGATGTCATGGTTGATTCTTGCTCTAAGATCACGCGAGTCATGCTCGGTGTAAGAAACAAGTGACAACAAAGACCTGACGATCACGTCGCGAAAGGTGCATCCATGGGAAGTAGATTGGGGCATCACGAAGAGGAAACAGGGGATTACGCATGGATAGAAACCCATAGTGATGGAGACTGGGACTCAATCTAAGAGGGAGGCCTGGATGGTGGCAAAGCCCAGTGGGAGAGGGATTTGAAACCCAGGAAGAGAGGAGGTGTAGAGATACTACCTCCTGCAAGAAAATCTAGGGGATTACACCTGGGTGTTTTCCCTTTCCCCATGGACAGACACCACTCCAATAAAGAGGATCTTATTCCATGTGAAGAATGATGTCACTCCCGTGGAGACGAGTGGGCATAGAGAAAGTCCAAGGTGGGGTACCCCACGTATGATGCACGGGGAGAGGCCATAGTTTGACATCAAGTGATGAGGACAAATGCACTTAGTATTTTAACATCTTGTAACTCGGACGAGGTGGGTTTACTCCGCACCCCTAGGACTTACATAACCAGCACCCTCTACAACTTGGTGAAGATAAGGGACCAGAAACTCCGTGGTTGTGGGGTGTTATGTAGAGAACCGTTGGGGGGCCACGTTAGCGTGATTATACAAAGAAGAAATAACTATTAGCATGCCTATGCGAAGAAGCATGAGGCAAAGCAACACAATGGGAAGTATCATCCAAGGGACTTTGAAGTTGCTTTGTGAGGACCTGAAGGGCCGCACAGGAAAAGGAGTTGTAGAGAAAAAGGGGCCATAAGTAGAAGCCTTGTGAAGCTTTGGTGCTCCATGAAGTAGAGGGGCTTCGTGGAGGGATGTGCATCGAGAAGTGAAGTTTCCTAGGCTAGGAATAGGGCATAAGTGCATATAGGAGGATCTTCGTGAAGTAGAAAGGTATTAGCAAAGCAATGCCTCATGAAGCAAAGGTTCCTCATGAGGTAAAGTGTTGTGAAGTAATATGCTTCGCGAAGCACAGTGAACCTGGCATAGAATACATTTCATGTTGGTGTGGTGGGTGTTTCGCGAAGCATAAATGATTTGCAACAACCCGAGTCCCTGTGGGGATCTCCTTCCTCTGTGAAGGCCCATGGGCTTGGCGAAAGGAATCCCTCTTGGAAGAGGGTATCAATTAAGGAAAAGGGGGATACACTTCACAAAGAAGAAGTACCATGAAGAACTCATGGTTCATAGAGCAAGAGGTGCTTTATGATTTGAGAGCTCAGAAGGTGAAAGGTTGGATGATCTGTCCTTTGGTCTTGAGGGAAGCCTTGTATTTATAGGATTGAGGCACCGCGAAGCAGTGATCACTTGGCGCGAAGCTAGAGTTATCTCCACAGTGTATCATGAACGTCAAATGAGGTCGCTGAGCATTACTGCATCCTTTCTTCATGGTGGGTCATGAATGTCAAATGTGGTCACAGAGTGTTACTGCCTCCTTGCTCCGAGGATGGTCACGAATGTCAAATGAGGTCATGGAAGGTTACAGCCTCATTGCTCTATGGTGGATCATGAAAGTCAATACATCTTGCGGAGCGTTACTGCCTCCTTTCTCTACAGCGGGCCGCGAATGTCAAAATGGATCATGAAGCATTACTGCCTCCTTTCTCTACACCGGGTACAGTGCCATGGGGCTCAGAGAAAGGGCTCCGTGGGGCAGACTGAGAGGCGTCTCTCTTGTTTTTTATCTACACAATTTTTTGGAATTAAAAAATTCCCCCCTCAGACTTGGATCCGAGGAGAAATCAAGGGTCATAGTGTGAGGGTCAATCGCCAAAATCTCCCGCTATCTGCGAATATATTCTGCGAAGAGGTCTCGCGAAGCAGATAAGTGATGTGCTGGCTGGGCACGCCATGAAGCTCGTCACAGTATGGACGCGCCACGAATTTCAAAAGGTTGTCTCCTATAAATAGGGTAGATAAACCCTCTTTTTTCATTTCTTTCTTTCGTGTCTTAAGCTTGTAGAACTCTCGATTCATGAATCTCCGCGTACTCTGTGCTTTCTCGATGCAAATCAGAGCATCTGCTTCATGGCGCACAGTGAGTCTCTCACTCCGTGACAGCTCCTAGAGACTTTCATTTGGAAGGTCGGGGTAGGGATGCACAACATTCTTTGCGACCTAGCTCCGTGACATTGCTCCGTGAAAGGGATTCATGAACCGGACATAGGAAACTCTCAAACATAAAAGTGAATGGCTCATTAGGAGGTTGCCAGGGGGGCCTCACAGACACTGCCCGAAGGGAGGAGGTGGCGAACAACTTGGGCCTAGGGGAGTTAATACAGAGCCATTCTGACCACGGTTCGTTGGTAGAACTGCTATTGGAGAGACAGTGGAACTATCCACTCTGAAAGAGGTTTCCTTTGCATGGATTCAGGTAGAGGGATGATGTCTTCATTCTTGAAGCAAGTAGGGATGAGACAACTTACTGGTTCAGGAGTATTCCATGTCAGCGCCAATGGTTCAGGGCGGCTGACAGCCATGCCCGAGCAGACTCCACGCCCATCGATGATGACTTACTATATAACCACCTGGACAATGTGTATGGAGAGGCATTGCAACCGGATATGTTCCCCTATGTACCAGAAAATCATGAATGTACCCTTGAGGAACCCAAGGAAGGGATGGTCTGAGGAGTGGGACCTGCGCTAGGGTGGAAAATTCATAGATGATTGGGCTTGTACCTATTGGGTAGGTGCCTCATGTGAAGATTTTGGTGCCGAGCTGAGAAGAGTGGGCCTATATGAGGCATCTTGTGCCCCCCAGTTTCACATCTATCAACTGAATCAACTGATGCCGGAGCTTTTGAGTAGGTGGTCATCAAGGAACAACACCTTCCACCTACACCATGAGGAGGTTGGTATTATCTTGTGGGACATACACCAGATCTTAGGGGTCCCCAAATTGGGGGAGATTTATGATGAATTCCTCCCAGTCATGAGTGTGTGAGAGGATCCAGAGAAAATGTTGCAGCTGGTGATGGAATTGATGGAGCTGGTACTGGGAGATGACAAAGAAGTCGTGAGGGATGTCCATTTTAGGCGGTGGTTCAAGTAGTTTCCGAACTTCCCGAAAGACAGGCAGTTTCTGGTGAGGCCTCATATTTGACCAAAGGAGGCTCAAAGAGGCAAGGAGAACTCATACTAGAAAATCTTGGAGGAAAACTAGTAGAAAACCATTGTATTCAGTGTCAACACCGAGCAAAATCCGGTAGTTAGGCTGACGGCATTCATCGCGGCTCTCATTTGTGGTTGGATTCTGACGGTGAAGGATACAAACATGGGCGGGCGAACCAGCACATTTATCATTACATCCATGTTGGCTACAGGAAGATGAGTCAACATCGAGATCCCAATGATCGCCAAGATATAAAAGATGTTGTGGCACATCAGTGAGGGGAAGAGGCCAAAGAGGATATGCGGGCCATTATATCTCTTGTATGGGTGGATAACGGCACATGTTAGGAGGGTCTATGAGTACCCGAACCCCATCTCACCTCCAGGGTTGAACTTCCGTCCCTTTATTTTGAACACCACAAGAAGTTTTCCAACCAAGATGACCACAACATTGGTACTGAACCGGGTGTAGAAAGTTGAGGAATTCAACATTCACCCGTTTCCGTTGCCAACAGGTGATTTTACTTATGAAGACCAAGGAACAGAATAGAATCGGTCCTATCTCCTGGCCTTTTGGGGTAGAGTTTTTGTGGAAAGGGTGGACCGTGAGCCCCTCTATGATATGTACACCCAGCACTGATTTTCCCGACAATTTCGGTGCATGCAGTGACTGACCCCGATGGTCTATCAAGGGGTGCACCATAAGGAACACCCATTTGTGATGAGGTATATGTGGCTCATGTTCAAACATGAAGATGATAAAATGAAGAATGAGCTACGTCCACATACTACTGCCTTCGGGTTGGTAAAAGAGTATGCCCAATGCTGGGAGGCGGCCTACCTGGGGGATATGCTGAAGCAGCCAACCATTTAGGTTGGTGATAGTGAGCCTCCCTAACCCTGAGGTCGGGGCTAGAAGGTGGAAAAGGCATCTCGTGGTGGAAGGGTTTCCATGGCAGTGAGAACCACACTGGTTGAGGGTGAGGTAGTGACAATAGATCTAACAGTGGTAGCAGACCCAAAATTTCCATAAGAATAGAGTCATCCAGAGGGGATACAACTGAGAGGGTTCTGCAGGATACCGACCCAGGCTCTGTGGAAACATTTGCACCATATAGACATGCCAGAGAATGATGTCTTCATAGAGGCTTGGGACATCTGGAATTTCAACTAGAAATTCCTCATCCTACCTGAGATGTGGAAACACTTGAACCATCTTGAGATAGATTTTCTCGGGATAGGCCCTATCAGGGTCGACTTTGCGGTTTCCTGGGAAGAGGTTGAGAAATACTTGATAGATCTAGATGAGTTTGTGCATTCCTAGGGTGCCCCATGTCCAATGAAAGATTATTTCAAGGTGATGACAGATCGCATGACCCCTCCGCAATTGTCCAATGCTGATGTAAGGGAGAACTTACCTCTGCCGGAAGAATTGGACGAGTCCTCCCGGGGAGACGAGGCTAGTATAAGGACCCTATTGGAGGAGGGAGAAGTTAGCGATTAGGACTCAGACCTCAAAGAATTTTCAAAGGCCCTTGAGGTAAAATACCAATCCCCTTCCTCAGGGTCTGCACCCAGGTCGTTCTAGACTCTTTGATAAAACTTGAACTATGCAAGAGAGTCTCATACAAAAAACCCGTTCTCGTCCCTCAGTGGCTGCAGGTGTGGGGACTTCGGGATCCACACCCGTTTCTGCATCAATTGCTATGTTCAGTGGGGCCAGGACACCTGAGGTGACCCCTATAGAGCTTTCAGACTATCCAATAATATATAGGGGCTACACCCTAGGGTCCCCACAACGTCAACCCAATAACGAGACCATTGATTCGATCTCTGTAAGTCTCTTCTACCAAATTCATGATTGTCACCCCCTGAACATGTCAGTTGACATCCAAGCCCTCTTTGGTGTGCACAGTTCTTCAAATGGCATGGGCCGCCTTGGTGAGGTTGGTTGGGGATTCTGGCGGCATCCTTCCCAGAGGAATGCCAGGGATCGTGGAGGCAAATATCTAGACAGAATGAACTGCGGCGCTCCTGATCGCTGGTGGGACCGCCAGTGGGGATGTTCCTGAGATTATTGAGGTGGGATCCGATGATTAGGATCGATCAAATAGCCCAGGTGCTTCCGTGCCTGATCAAACACCAAATGCGGACCCTGCTGATGGGTTCCTGAGGGCGTTCCCCGCATATGTTCCTGCCAACCGCACTGACTAGGATGAGACAACCTCTGATTGGAAGGACATAAAAATATTCCATCTCCAATCATGGAATCTGATCAAGCACTTCATTGATGACACTCCCCAAGCACGATGGATGGATGATATGGACAAACTTCTTTCATGAATACGTGAACTATTTGTTGGGGGAGTGGATGCCCAGTGTCCTCACATGCTTGTCTGAGATCTTTTGGTGGAGGATATTTGGGAGTATGACAGTGGCCTTGGTGTGGACTGGAAGTGGAGGAAAGTAGTGAAAATCAAGAAACTATGAGATGATAATAATGATGTTCAACGACTATAGGTTTGGACAGATAAGCACTCATCCTCCCTTAATGCGCAATCGAGGTTGATATTCTGATTGAAGGCCCAACTCGCAGAGGCCGAAGAGGGCTTGAGGAGAGCCTCCAAGGAAATGGATATCATCCAGACCGATGTAGAGTGGTGCCAGATTGTAGTTGATGAATTTTTCCCTATCGCTACCGAGGAAGAGCGATAAATGAATAGGTGTAAGCAAATCCTGGATTCCACAAGCTAGAGGGTGGTGGAGTTGCAGCTTTTTTTGGATGAGATTAACCCGTCCATGGGAGTGGTAGACCCTCCGGTGCTGTAAAGATCACAAACCCTCTATGCACTTTCATACATTGATTATTTGGATGCCATAGAATGCATGATTCATGTTATTAGTACTGGTTTTACACACATCTGTTATATTCACAAAATGCCCAGTGATCAATCCCTAAGCTCAAGTAGGTCAAGACCAATGTGAGAAACAGGGGATGATCGCTATGTTATTCCGCCTGAACATAAGAGTACTGAACAAGAATTAGGTATCCGTGGTCTGAACAACCATTCCAGATTCCTGAGAAGATAAGGGAGAGACTTGACTAGAGAATGAAGCTTTCAGAATAGTCAAATTACTATTTTCCCAGTGTGCTCTTGTGCACGAATGGGGTGATGCCAGGGGCACTGGAATAAACCTGAACAGGGGGAATGGAAGGTGTGAATCACAATACCCAAGATTCGTAACACTGTAGTGATTGAATGACAATTAAGAATGACTATTGACCATGTTCGAAACACATTATCCATATTGCATTATCCTGAAATGGGGATAACAAATGAAGGTCGACCACTGAACATGTTTGAAACACGCGGCCTAACTCATAATGTTATCCATTAGTCTTTTATAACGTTAAACCATGACAATACGAAAGCCATAGGCTATACATCCATACTGTTAGGGGGTTTCTCAGGACGTGAAAGAGGGTGAGGATCTGAATAAAGGGAATACAGTGCATGGAGAGTGGAGTGATGGGTTTGTTTGACTGGAGTCCAACACTCTTGAAATATGCCACTGTGGTAGAAACAAATTAGGTGGGTACATCAATATGATTAGGGAACAATCATACTTCCAAAAAAGAATTATATGATGAGGACAATGTCTCCTACCAATGTTATCATGGGGAATCCCAAACCTGTTCAGGGTAAAGCTGCAATTTCCTGGTTCCCCAAAAGAGCTCAGGTCAAAAAACCAAAAAAATAGAAAGGAATGGGAATTATGATTCCTGGGGTTGGACCTAGAGACAGAATGTCTTGGGGTTCCTATATATCCCATTAGAATGGGAATCAAACCAAACATAGTTCTTGGGGAACGGTGTGGTAAGAGACCAGTACTGGTAGGGAGAATCCCCTCTGGAGAGGAAACTGACGAATCCCATGATTCACATAGGGCATCCAGAACTTGTTCAGGGTAGAAATATAGTTTAGTTTCATGCATTGAGGACATATGGACTCATGTAGTTTAAAGGCATATTATAGGATTTTGATTGAAAGGGAATATCCCAGGAAGGGAGTATGTGGTGTGATAGCTATAAACCCAACGTGAATGAGGACTTGGAGTCAGGATCACACGACGTATCCCCAGAGGAAACTCTTCAGGTCAGAGGACCAAAATTGAAAATTAGGTTGGGCCCTAAGCAAAGTGGTCAGGCATTTCTATGTACCCCATGTTGATGGGAATCAAGCCATACATAGTTCTGAGAGCACAATTTGACATCATACAGGATGGGGAAAGGTATGTGTGGCATGGGTGTGCTAGTACACGTCTTACAAGAACTAGTAATCCCATGTGAGTCATGATTGATGTGGGAAACAAGATGCTGTGATGGGACTATCATATCATAGGGAGGTACAAGTTAGGGATGATGAGACACTAGGTGAATGACATCCCACTGATGCTGACCCGCCTATATAGCAAACCTAGATGTGCAAAGGAGTAAAGCTGAGTATGTTGGAATTCCACTTGAACATAAGGAAGTGGAAATATGTGAATCATGATTCTTGAGATCTGAACCACAATGATGGTGGCGTGACAATAGGGGATAACTGTCGACCATATTCGAAACACAACATCCTTATCGCATTAGCCTAAAATGGGGACAATCAAATGAGAGTCAACTACTAACTGTGTTCGAAACACATGACCTGTCGCAAATTCCATCTGAGATCTTTGGGGATGTTGGACCTGAACGGTAGCTAAGCCTATGTGGCATGATACCAGGACACAAAGGGGGTCCCTTTAGACATGTAAGGGGATGAGGATCCAAATGATGGGCTCACGAAGCATGAACATGGAACAAGGAGAATGTCCCCATGAAAATTCTATACTTCGAGCTCTTTGTCAAAACACATCTGAATACGACTATGAGACACATCAGATAGAGGGAGTCAAGTGACTTCCTAAGAACTAGGGTCCTGGGGTCACATAGTTTCAACTTAAGGTCCTAGGGTGGACCATTAAAGGAGCTTGGTTTAATGGACTATGCATAGAGAGGCGAAATATCCAAACGTGACGTGCAGTTCCCATAGACAGATCTTAGTTCTAGGTTATAGAACTCGAACCACATTGTAAAAAGATATGGGAAGCACATGGTGTGACTATTGAAAAACACGACGTGAAAAAAAACCTAAGAGGTACTCATGACACCACATGTTCCCAAATGGGTTCGGGCCAAGGGGCCCAAAAAATAAGGGACATGATATGTGGATTTCAGGGGCTGGGCCCGGAGACAAAAATGCATGGGAATTCCTATGTATCCCATGAGGATGGGAATCAAACTAAACATAGTTCTAGAAGATATCGTGTAGTTTAACATCTTGCGGCAAGGATGTGGAGTGGTCTTATTTTATGGTCATAGAGCTTGGACCGCAAATGGTAGGAAATAAGAGACACGTGGTGATGTAATTACAAGACCCGACGTGAATGAGGAGATGGTCTGGATCACCGTGCGCTTCTTGGGGGAGGTTTTAGGTCGATAGACCGAAAACGTAAGTTAGGATGGGCCCGAGGCAAAGTGCACAGACATTCTTATGTATCTCATGCGAGTGGGAATCAATCAACATGTAGTTATAAAAGGTTGTGTGGGTCTGTACCTTGCACCGAAGGAAGCAATATTTAATAGATCGTGTTTGTCCTTTAGGATAAATGAGTGTTTTTTTGGTGTAGTGATAGACCTAGGATAGAAAGACCAGACATCACCACAAAAAAAGTTATGTGTAGGAATTGACAAATGGTATCGTGTATGACTGATACTAAACTTGATTCTTCCACGAGTGAGGATATCACGGTGCGATGCCATTTTTCTTCGTACGACCAGGATGATAATGTCACAGTTTAGGGTCATGTGATGGGACCAACCATGAATTTTTATCGTCGTGCGGGATAGACGTAATAGTTTAATGTCGTGTGGGACTAATAATCATAGTTTAAAGTCATATGGCTGAGAGGTATATAGGAGAGATGATGTTCTAGAGGGGATGCACATGACATGATAAATCATATGAGGATGAGGTCCACACCATACCGTGTGAGATTCCAAGAATGAAACCTTAGGCTAAGGGGATAGGAATGATTAGAGGATAAAGGGTAGGATAAATAAACTCCCAATTGAGATGGACCTGAATACGAGATGTCCGAGTGTTCCTACGTATCCCATGAGAATGGGAATCTAGACACATGTAGTTCTTGAAGGTGCCTTTTAACATCATGTGGGACTACATACAGTTTAATGTCATGGGGACAGGAAGTAGGGGTGATAATTCCTAGAAAGGGGTATACGTGGTGTGGCTAATGAAAACCCGACGTGAATGAGGACATAATCCCATACCATGCCATGCCGTCCCGTAGGAGTTAAAGCCCCGAAGGCAGAACAGAAGAGATAAATTAGAAGAACATGAGCTGGACCCAAAGAAAAGATGTCTAAGCATTCCTACGCATCCCATGGGAATGGGAATCAAGTTTTACGTAGTTCTAAAAGAGGTATTAGTATATGGTCTTAGAGATCGGACCACAGAATAGAGAAATCCTTCCAAGTAAGTGAAAACATCAACCCGATTCCTAAGCTCATGTGAGTCAAACTCAATGTTGGAAATAAGTACGGAAGTGGTTTTTGAAATACCTGGAAGGCACGCCAAAGGGAAGTCAGTGAGGATCTCTGAATGAAGCCTTTACCGTGGATTTTTTCCTCTTAGCATGCAAATGCGCACTGAGGGATAATGCCAGGACTATCAAAATTCAATTTGGACATGATGGGGTGGAAAATAATGTGAATCATGTAACCAACATTCAAGGTTTAGAGAGGCTAGCGTGACAATGAAAGATAGCTGTCGATCGTGTTTGAAACACATCATCCATATCGTGTGGCCTGAAATGGGGACAACAAATGAGCGTAGACCACTGACCGTATTCGCAATGCGGGACTTGTACCGATTTGTTGTCTAAAACCCTCGAGGACGTTGGCCCGTAATGGTAGGAGATCCCTTAGTCCTAGAATCCATGCCATTTGGGGATCCCTTCAGGTGTGAAATATTATGGAAGCCCAAATGAAGGGGAACACGAAGCCTGGAAAATGGGAAAAAGCATGTCCTGGTAAAATCCAACACTCTAGACGCTGAACCAGAGTACTCTTGGGCACATTGGTGAACCACCGTAGAGGGTCGAGGGGCTCAACTGGAGAGTAGACAATTTGAAAATATGAGTATAGAACATAGAGACGGAGAACTCTCAGGAGAAAGAGATACATGGCATGGTTGTTACAAACTCGACGTGAATGAAGACAGAATCCCATACCGCACCATATATCCCTCTCATGGAAGAATGCATGCCAAGTGGCCTATATAATAGGTATATCACTATGAGATGGGACTGGGCCACTAGACGAAATGTCTAGGCATTCCTATGTATCCCATGAGGATGGAAATCATGCCACACATGGTTCTAGAAGAGGGTAATCTGCAGTTTACCATCATGCAGCAAGGACACAAATGGGTATGATACCCCACATGAAGGAGGTGTATGGAGCGGTGAGTAACCCAGCGTGAATGAGGACATAATCCCACACCAAATTGTACAACCCTAATTGAGAACTTGGTACAGGGGCCCAAAAAGGCCATGGGGCCTGAGGCTAGGCCTCAGATGGAAAGTCTCGACCAGCTTACAGATTATCGTCTTATAGTGAGGATGAAGAAAGGGGTAAAATAACACAAACAAGAGAGGTGTATGGAACAGTGAGTAACCCGATGTGAATGAGGAAATAATCCCACACCGCACTGTACAACCCTAAGTGAGAACTTGGGGCTAGGGTCCCGAAAAGGCCAAGGGCCTGAGTTTGGACCATGGACGGAGTGTCATGTCCAACTTTTAGTTTAACGTCTTGTAGTGAGGATGGAAGTGGTCTTAGTTTAGGTTCATAGAACTCGGACGATATATGCTTAGTTTAATGTCATCTGTGTGGGACAGAAAGGGCGAATCATCATGCTTATGGAAGACCACAATGTAGCAATGATGATCAGGGAAAATTGTTGACCAGGTTCACAACATAGTATCCACCCTTATGTGACCCAAATAGGGGAGAACAATTGATCCTCGATCGTTGACCATATTCACAACATGACACTTGCCTCAACTTGTCACTCACAATCCTCGAGAGCGTTAGCTTGTAACGGAAGGAGAGCCCTTGGGCTGAGTATCCATGCCATTTGGGGGCCCTTCTGGATATAGAGGTTGATGGAAACCCAAATAATGAGTCATGTCAAGCATGGCAGGGCCTGTGCTCATAGAACAAATGATAAATGAAGGAAGGGATATCTAAAGGTGATATGTGTGGTGTGAGAAAATAGCCCGATGTGAATGAGGACATGAGTCCGCACCGCACCACACAATCCTAAATGAGAACTTGGGTGAGGGGCCTGATGGGGTCGAAGGACCTGAAGCTGGGCGTCCCAACAAACTATAGCCATATGACCTCTTGTGCAGTTTCCACCTCATTAATAATCTTAATCCCACTTGAGCAGTGCTCAGTGTGGGAAACAAGGAGACAGATTCAGCTTTCCCTATCATATAACTATATGATAGCTAGCATCGCACAAAGGGAGTCACAACTTGAAGATGCAGCAGGCAGGATGAACCACCACACTCAATGTTTGGGATCTATGTGGGTGGTGACAACGACAAAGGATAGGCACTGACCATGTTAAAAACACAACTTACATATAGTGTGACCTAAAATGGGATCAACAATTTAGCATCAACCGATGACCATATTCTCAATGTGGGACTTGAATCAATTTGTTTCTCAACATCCTCAAGGGAATTGGCTCGAAGTGGTAGGAGATCCCTTAGGCTGAGCATCCATGCCAGTCAGGGCTCCTTTTGGATGTGAAAGATGATGGAGTCCCAATCAGAGGAGTGGGTGAAGCATAACCATTCCCATTCATTTAAACATCAAGCAGGGTGATGAAAGTGACAACTATCCTTGGGGAGCGGTACTTATAGCGAGATCGAGATGAGCTCGACATGAATTGGGAAAAATTCTGCACTATACCATATGTCTTGACCTGAGGGGAGCTTCTAAAGTTCGGGTTGGGCCATTAGAAAAAATGTCCGGGTGTTACTGTGTATCCCATGAGGACGGGAATCAAGTCGTACGTAGTTCTTAAAGGCCATGCAGTTTAACGTTGTGCGGTGAGGACATGGGAGGATAGAAGAATGGGGAGGGGGAACATGGTGTGACCGTTGTAATCCTGACATGAGTGGATTTAAAAGAGCCTACAATATACTATGTACGGAACCTCCGAGAGAACTATAACCAGGGGGATAGTCAAGGAGAGGAGTCTATGGGCTGGACTTAGGGATAAGTATCTGAGCGTTCCTAAACATCCCATGCTGATGGGAATCAAGTCGTACATAGTTCTAACAGTTCAGTTTAACGTCTTGCAGGATGACATAAATTTTAACGTCATGCGGGATGTTTTACCGTTTAAATTCATGTAGGGCTGGACAGTTTAGGGTTGTGTGGGACCAAATAGATTAGGGTCATGGAGGACCAGCTGGCTCAGGCAAAGTACTGCTTAAGGAATTTGGCATTGGTGGGAGGATATATTTTCTCACCATCCATGGTCATCAGTGAGTATGCACCATTGGGGTAAACCTTGTGAACAATTAAAGGTCCTTCCCATTTGGGCTCCAACTTGTGTGGTTTCCTTCCAGGTATCTTTGGTGTCCGGAGGGCCAATACCAGATCACCTTGCCGAAAAGAGTAGAGGCAGACCTTCATGTTGAAGGCTATAGCCATCTTGTTCTGGTGTCTTTTCAGGTTGTGCAGGGCACAAATCCTATTCTTGTCCAGTGTTTCTAATTCATCCAGATGAATTTCATCTACGTTATCTAGCGCCTGCTAGTCATAGACCATTGTTCGTAACGAAGGAAACTAAATCTTGATAGGTAGGATGGATTTTGTTCCATATACTAGGGAATATGGGGTCACCTGTGTGGAATTACAAGTCATCGTCTGATAATCCTTGAGGGCATTAGAGAGCTTATCTAGTCCACTCTTCTTGTTCTGACCAACCATTTTCTACAAAATGTTAGAGAGGGTCTTGTTGAACACCTCGATCTGCCCAGTTACTAGTGCGTTGTAGTAGGAGGCATAGTTTGAACGAATGTTGTACTTGGAGTACAATTTCTTCAACTCAGCTTTTCAAAAGTTGGTGCCATTATCAGTGAGCACGGCGTGAGGGGCTCCAAATTGTTATATTATATTAGAGTTCACAAAGTCAATGATGGAATGGGCCTTGACCTCCTAGAGTGGAACTGCCTCTACCCACATGGAAAATAAATTCCTAGTGGTCAGGATGAATTTGCATTGGTGAGCTATCGTTGGTGGATATGGTCCCACGACATCTATTCCCCAGATTGCGAATGGACAAGAGTACTTGGTAGTGTGGAGAGGATCTGGTAGCTGATGAACGATGTTGGCATGAACTTGGCATGCATGATATCTCTTGTCGAACTCAATGTAATCATGGATCATGGAGGGCCAGAAGTACCCCGGTCTCTGGATTTGGTGAGATAGCTTCGACCCGATCTGATTATTCCACAGGAACTGGCATGAACCTCCTGTATGACCTGAGAAATCTCAACTCATTAGATGAAACAGAGGAGAACACCATAGAACCCACTCTTGTAGAGGATATTCTCAAGACTGGGATGACCATGGAGGGTAAACTTCAGTGTGCGGTGTCAGATTCTCTCACGCTCAGCCTGATCAGCCGGGAGGTAACCATTTTAGAGATACTCGACAAAGGGGGCTCTCCAGTCAGGAGTCACTTCATCCATTGCATCTAAGGGACTTGGGGGTCCTGATGTGGAGGCTCTGGTGGTAAGATGAATCACCTTTAGGCCATCGTCGTCACCTGGGGTGACATTAGTAATGACTCTCCAATGTGCCACATGGATAATCAGATCATCCAGCTTGGGTTCTACAAGTGATGCAGCCAGGAAGTCCAGGGCGTGAGCTCGACCATTTTGAGATTGAGGGACATGAGTAACTTCCAGTTGAGATGGGAACTGGGCCATTAGTTGGAGAGTTCACTCCAACAATGGTACGAGCTCCAGCTTTTTGATGACGTAGTCACCGTTGATCTGCTTGATGACAAGTTTGAAATCCCCTTTCACATGAAAATGGGGCACATCAAACTCAAGGGCCAGCTCGAGGATATTGATAAGAGGCTGATACTCTACCTCATTATTGGTGCAGACTTCTGATAACATAAATGAGTACGACATAATGTCTTGTGCTGGGGTAATAATGATGATACCCAAGCCTACCCTATTAAGACTGGGGACATTGAGCCTCAAGCTGGTGGGACTCCGGGAAGCACCATCGAAATGCATCTGTCAACACCGGATGACCTGATTTACTGAGAGGATTTTATCATTAGAAAAATCAATATCTAAGGACTACATAGCAGGTTCCGGATGGGCAGCAAGGATGTTTTCCAATTCTTGCCCCTTAATAGCTTTATGAGGGACAACCCTGATATCGAACTGCTGAAGAATCACTACCCACCAAGCTAGATGGCTAGTCAACATGGGGAGGTTCAGAATGTACTTCAGTGGGTATACCTAAGACAACGAATGTACCTCGTAGTGTTGTAAGTAATGTCACAATTTCTGTATTGTGAATGTCAGCGCAATCCAGCTCATTTTATAGGGGAGTATCTGGTCTCCGTATCGATGAGCCTATGACTGAGGTAGTAGAGGCTATTTTCTATCCCCTCATTGTACTTCTGGGTGAGAAGGATGCCAAGATATCATTCCAGGGAAGTCACATAAAGGACCAATGGATTTTTAGAGACGGGTTTGATTAAGAACAGAGGATGGAGTAGATACTGCTTTATTTCCTTGAACGCGTTTGGGAACTCTTCATCCCATTCATAAGAAATGCCTTTCTTCATGATCCGGTAAAAGGGATTACACTTTCCAGCCAGATTTGCAATGAATCGACATATGTAGGCTAAGTGGCCTTGAAAATCTCAAATCTCCCAAATATTGCTCTAGGGAGGCATCTGGCTGATGGCCTTGATCTTCTCTGGGTCGATCTCGATGCCTTCGTACCTGACAATAAAGACAAAGAACTTCCCAGAGGTGACCCCAAAGGAACATTTCAATGGGTTCATCATCATGTAGCAGGAACAAAGGAAGCTGAACACTTTCTCAAGGTCCTTGAGATAGTCTTGGATCTGGTGAGATTTGACCACCAGATCGTCCACATAGCATTCCACCAATGTCCTGAGGATTGGCTTGAATATGAGATGCATGGCCCCCTGATAGGTGTCACCATCATTCTTTAAGCTGAAGGGAATGACCTGGTAACCAAACGTACCTTGTGGTACCCTGAAGGCTGTGGACTCCTCATCCTTACGGGCCATTCAGATATGATTGTATCTAGAGTAACCATCCATGAAGGAGAGGGATTGGAACCCAGCCATAGAATCAATAAGAAACTCCATCATAGGAAGGGAAAAATCATCCTTCGAACAACAAATATTGAGATCCTGGAAGTCGATGCAGACTCTGATCTTTCCTTTATTATTCCCAACTTTCCCATTGTTGGCTAGCCATTTGGGGTACTATACCTCCTTAATGAAATTGGATTTGATTAGCTTATAAACTTCTGCCTCAACCATGGAACCATGAGAAGGGTGCATCTTCCTGTGAGGCTGTTTGAACCCACGATGATTTGAAGGGAGACTGAGGCAATGGACGACTACCCAAGGATCTAGTACTGGAATATCATCATAGCTCTAAGAGAATACATCATGATGTTGTTTTAGGAAGTCTACGTATCGCTGCTTCTCCTCAAGGGACATGGATTCACTGATTAATGTAGGTCTCAGATCTGCCTCACTACCAAGGTTTACCTGTACCAACTCATCGCCCATAGAGGAAACTCCCTCCTCAAAGGTAGGGAGAGCGTCCTCCAAATCCTCTTCCTAAATTTTGGAGGAGGGATCCCCAGCAGGAAGATCTTCCTCTGGTTCGTCATATTCAGACGGGGGGTTGGTACCAGCTTGAGCAGTAGTGGTCACCGCATCGGGATATTTTGGTACTGTTGAAACCATAACAATGAAGGTTGTCGACCAGATCCCATCTGATATTCAGCCCAAGGGGCCAAAATTGATGATATCAAAACAATAGTGGCGTGTTGGCTTGAGCCAGTTGATTCTATCCTAGAAAAACAGGCAAGTGTGATGTATCACCGTTTCCATGGGGCAGGCATCTCGATACCTTATAAGAGTTGGGGGATCAAGGATCATCGAGGATTGATTCGTATAAGAATACGAAGTGATATCCCAACGTCTCTTGGACACGATAATATGCTTCCCCCTTGTTCTAAATAAAACAAAATATTTCCCCATATCGGGCATCATGGATTCCAATTGATGTATCAGGAAGACATAGGCATCATACATACCCACCCATGGGTCGGTTGCAACCGCAGAATGATCAAACTAATTGGACTGAATCTGGATGTCCTTTCTCTTGTAATAATCAGCATCCAGGTAGCAGACTTCATTAGAGGAAAAAGGAGAGGTGTCACCTTAGAGCACACCCACTCGACCATGGACAATGTTCTTGAGGCACTGGTGATATGATGATGGAACTGTCATGTGCAGGTAGAGCCAGGTTCTTCCCATCAATGCATTGTATGCGGTGTCTTGGGAGACAACCATAAACTCGGTACTAGAAACTAGGCCACCAAACTGGGTCTAAAAACAGATCTTGGTGACCTGGTTCTACTCTTTCCTATCTTATCTTTGGATTTTCAGGTCGGAGTGAGTCAAGTCATCTTCGGATAAACCCAGCTTCCACAGTGTCCGTGTCGAGATAAGGTTAATCCTGGAGTCAGTTTCAACAAGGTAGTGGAGAACCTCCACGCCATTGAATTGGCTGGTGATGTACAATGGGAGAATGTTCCCCTCTATTGGAGAACCTTCATCTTATCTGGAGAATGAGAGAATAGCCAAGCATTCAGAATTCTCTATCACTTCCACATCAAAGGCCTCTGCAGCTCCTACCTCCATCTCAAACTGTAGGGGGCTTCTTAAAGCCTCATCGAGGGCCTCACGCATATCTTCTGATCAGTAAAGGGCATCGAGGATGGAAAAGCCTTCATGGGATGCTGAAAATGTTATTGAGAACATCATACTTCCACTCTAGGCATGAAATTCTACTTGTAGGAGGTCACTCTATGACAGGCGGTACGGTGGCCCCTTCCGACTAGGCCAGCGGCTGACTGGTGTTGGGAATATCCCGCTTCTCACTAGTCAGAGCTTGTAGAGTGGCTACCGGATGATGTCCAGATGACCGAGACCAGCCTGTAGCAGGGCGTGGCTGGTCGCAATATGGTTGAGGTGGCTCTGCCAGATTCAATAGCACAAACAGCAGTGGAGGCAGGCCTGATGGCACTGGATAAGGAGGCTACACGTGCTGATTTCTATGCTGGGCCTACTATCTAGTCTCATTGGCATGCATATACTGGATGGATGTTCCAAATAATGTGCCTTTATGACCCATATGGCCACAGCTCCGCCGTCGTTGGTGCCAGCTGAGAACGTTGGGGACATCCTCCTGGTGCTCCCCGTCTTCGAGAGTCATGTAGGGGTTTACCAACTCTACGGTGTTAACCGAATCGTACCTTTGACTGTCAATGAGAGATCCATCCACTATTGGGCGGATTCTTGGAGGAATCCCCCATCTATGGGGGTATGAAGTCATTGAGAGTACGGAAAGATGATGGAATTGGCGTGGTGCGTTTCTTTATCTTGTGATGTTGGTGTTTGATTTTCTGGGAAGAGGCCGGTTGAGATGATGATGCAGAAGTGGTGGTTGCAGATTCTAAAGGATCTGGCTGATTCAGGTGTGCAAAGATAATACCATGGGCATGGGAGAATGTTTTGTGAGACATCCAGTTCTCAAACTTTTGAGGCCCATGGTTAGAAACCTGCATCCACTCGCCCTCACTGTCGCTGCGGTTGTCTGGCCTTACAATGACACATGCCACTTGTGCCGGGGCCAGGCCCAACCTGAATATGTTGTTATCAACCTGGTCCTGAAGCTAGTCTTTGAACACATAGAACTGTTTGAGAGTGTGTACTAGGATATGGTTATCGAGGTAGTAGTTGGGTCGATCAGTGAGGTTCGCCACTTCTAGCCTTCTGCTATTAGGAAAATGCACAATCCCATGTTCCATGGTGCTTCAGAAATATCTGGGAACCTGATTCTCATTAAACGAGTAGGTTCAGTTTCTTATGTCTTGAAAGGTGGGCCTTGGAGCTTGGCCCTGATGAGGAGATGGAGGAGCCTATCAAGGAGGTGGATCCTAGTTATCCTACCTGGGTGGACGCTGTGCATTGCGCGGGGGCACCGGACAATTCTGAGGTGGATGCTGCTCGGCTGGTGGCTACGCCAGTGGTGGCGGGCCTCTGTGAGGTTGTAGTGGTGGCTCCAATGCTAATAATTCCAGCTGTTTGGGGGCCTCTATTTGGGCCACTGTGGATGGCTTGGATTTAGTATCCCTCCTTGCAGGAATTACAGGGGGCAACATACATGCCTGGCTGGCCTATTTCAAGGCTTCTTCCAGGCGCTGGGCCTTATCAGAGAAGTCTCGAAATCCTCTAGGGTAGTTCTGGGTGATCAGAGAGGGAACCCGATCCATCTAAACATTTCCCACACACATCGTCAGTAATTGATCCTATGTGAGTGGCATGTCAATGGAGTTTTTAAGCACTTTCCACCGGGAAACAAAGTCGGCGACACCCTCATTGAGCCTCAGTTTACACTTGAAGAGGTCTGCAATGCTCGTTTTTTATGTGGTGGAGCTGAACTGGTAGAGGAATTGCCTATAGAAGTCCTCTCATCTGGTCACTGATTTGATGGAGAGCTGGTTATACCAGAAAAATGCATACCCCACCAATGTATTCAGAAAATATCAGATCTTGGAGGCCTCCTGCTGTGATGGAGTCCCTAACATGGGCCCACACCTTGAGGTGAAGTGGGCCAGATGCTGTGGCGGGTCCCTTGTCCCATTGAAGGTGGAAACGGTGGGATTAACGAATCCCAGAGGTGCGGGAATATCATCCAACCATGCTGGATATGGCTTTCAATTAGGTGGGAGTGCAACCTTTGACGTTTCCAACACCTCAAGGCGGGCAATGTGTGCTGCCATTGGATCATCTAGGTGAGGGTCCCTGTCTTGACAGGGGTCCCTAACCATGAGTGCATTGGCGGGTTCTTCAACATTGTAAGGTGGTTTAACAGCTCATGGAGTGGCTGGTGAAGCGACCTGCGGGGCAGCTGGGGGTACCCGAGCTGGGTTCCATGGATTGTCACGCCGTTCTAGAGGGTTTGGCGAGACATACCGCACCCTCTTTCCATAAGTTTTGACCTGAACCCTGTCTGTGGGGGCAGTATGGTCCTGGTCACCTGGAGGTAGCTTGCCAAGGGGAAGTTGTTCCTTCCCCTACTTCCCTGGCCTAGGATTGCTGTAGTCTGGTCGTCACTCTACAGCGCATTCAGCGAGGAGGTCATCGAACAACTTCTTCTGTTTGGAAAATTGTTTGTGCAACGCGGCCTTCTCAAGGTCCTCCTACATCTTCTGCACTAAGGCAGACTTGTCGGAGTGTTTGACAGCTCTGAGGTTCTCTTTACCATTGTCATGATCTCGACTAAGGACCAATGCCTTGGTGGGCACAGGGATACCCAACAGATTCCTCTAATGGTGAGTAACTCTTCTTGATGGATCCAATAGTGGTGTCATGCCCTCGGTGGGTATGTCCCCATTAGGAAGCTTCAACTCGTTCTCCTCGTCCACTAGGTTGGCCATGTTGACCATGACCCTTCCTTGGGGCATGTCTTAAATATCACCTAGTGTGTCAGGATTTCGTATGATAGGACTGAATATGAGGGTAGCATACATCCCCCAACCACATATTTTCACATGGGGGGAAGCCTTTTTATTAATCTTGTGGAGTACATTGAAACTATGAATGCATTGTTGTTGGAGGGCTTACGACAGTTTGGTGACTCGGGGCGCTAGGCCATAGGGAGTGCGGCCAAATCAACTAGACGAAATTTCTCCCCAATGTCTTCAAATAATTCTTGGATCCTAGGTTAAACCACTTGTTGATGATGAAGGTGGAAGTGTGTCTCCCGGAGGGTTTGAATGAAACACTCAAATTCCATTGGGTTGAGGGATTCCAACGCGCAGATATTCAGCGGTGAAACAGGCTAGAACATCTTAGAGAAGTGATCCACTACGAGGATATTCCATAATCTCCTTATCTTGGATTCAACGTCTAGCCCTTTATTACCCCACTCTATAACCGGAGGCGGCTGAGGAATCGACAGAAGTACTAAGATAGACTGCTGGGTCAGTAGGCTGGTCGGTGGGGAATATAGTGATCGGGTTGACTGGATGCCGAATCTCGGGTTGTCCTCTGAAGAGTGTAGAAACTCAGCCACCACATTGCAGTAGGATGGGATGATGTCCATAGCTCCTGGAGCAGGGGTTAGGTATACTAGTGATAGGCCGCACTACTGCTCGCCTGCCATTGGTCCCCAGAATAGTTCTTCGCGATCTCTAGTCAAGGTAGAGAGTTCTTCCGGTGACAATAGTGGGGATTTCACGACCATAACCTATGGGGTTGCTAAATTTTATCCTCTTGGATATACTTTCGGAGGGAGGTGGGAATCCTATGAACCTCACATTCTTGGAGTACTAGGCTGATGCACCTCATTCCTACCCCAACCCTTGACTCGGAGGAGCGAGGGGAGGGTTCCTGCACTAAGTCATACTCTGCTTCAGAGTTTGAGAAAGGACTGGTTTAATCTTTGTTTGGACCTTCTCGAAATCCTTCTTATGGTGGTGACGACCCGCCTTCCTTCCCCTAAATGGCTCTTCTGGACATGGTATATTTTGGACACAAGGAGGTCCTTCAGCTATATTGGTGCTGGGGCGGGGAAAACTTCCACCCAAGAAAGCCTGGGTGTGAGGAGCACCGGGGCGGATATCAAAATGGATATGAAGAGGACCTATGTGGAAAGTGATGGAGTGAGTAGGACCTCCGCTCGAGCTTGTAGAATCACAGGTGGGACCCCCATGCTTGTTCCCTCTGATGACATCAGTATGTGAGGGGTCTCGTACTGGTCAATCTGATAATGGGTAGGACCTCCTTACTGGGTACTGGTGAGATTAAGTCGACCCTCACTCCTCTGATTTCTAGGGAGAGGAGGACCTTCAGTAGCTTCTACGAGGACACAGGGAGGGTCCCCACATTGAAGAGTGACTGAATGTGTAACATCCCCATACCAATGGTCTGTGGTGGGAGAAATGACTCTATATTTGGTGTATTGGTCATGGGAGATACTTCCGTGATGAGTGTCACAGCCACTGGGAGGACCCTCATTTGGATTGAAGGTGCCATGAGGTGGACCTCCATGCCGAGATTGGAAGCGTGGAAGATCTGCATTCTCCATGGTAGTGGTACAGGGTGGACCTCTGTACTGGGTGTCATTGCCACGAGTTAGTCCGCGGCAGCCACTACCTTTTTCGGTTACCAAGAGAGTCGACCCAGCCTGCCCAAGGGGCGGTTGGGGCCTCGATCTAGGACAGGCCTATGAATGTCCCTATTCAGCGTACACAGGGAGTTGGGGGTATGCGTCGGTGGTGGCTCGGGCCATAGTATCCATTGACGTTGACGCCCCGTGGTGAGCATCCTCTTTGGATTGCACCTGACGCTGGTGTCAGGTTAGATAGATCAGAGCTAGTGGTGCAGGTGCATGTCTTACCTGCTCCTCATCCAGTAATATCGGGCGACGGTGATGACGTAGCCAGGTGGGAGCCCTCGCTAGGAGCCCCTGGAATGGGACTATAACCGGGCTGTCCTGGACATCCCCTACCTCATCGGCGTAAGGTAGGGATTCATTGAAACATTACTAGGAGAGGCTCCCTAAATGGTTATATGTTGGAGTGGGGAGAAGTGTCCCCCAGCGCGGCCCTCAGGGGAAACATTGACGACGAGGCACAGACGCCACTAAATCCAGGCGGGCCATATCCCGAGTCGAGATAATACCCTCCTCCTCGTATCGGCATACGAGGTCATTGATCACCCTTTGTTGGATGACCTTGTACGGGGAGATGGGGTGTGGGTGCCCCATGGTCGTGGGTGTAGAGGTCATTGTGGAAGAGGTAGAGCCACAGAGGACTACCGTGTTGGCATTGCCCCTACCCCTACATTGGTGGGAAGGCGGTGACCGAGGTCTGGGTGCAGCAGCTTGGTTTCTAAAAGCAGGGAGATTAACCCATCAGTGCTGAAAGAAAATGGAAATCGACCACCAGTGTCCTAATTCCATTCCGTATTCCATGGATAGTAAGATGGATCCATGATGACAACATAACAGATCGGTATGTCCAAC
This sequence comes from Viscum album, assembly GCA_963277665.1. NCBI lineage: Eukaryota > Viridiplantae > Streptophyta > Magnoliopsida > Santalales > Viscaceae > Viscum > Viscum album. Next base: position 401,203,113 of record OY728119.1, read on the forward strand.
GTTCTACTGCCCCAAATTCTGGTGAGTTTCACACCAGGCCCGCTATTTTCTTGGCAGGACCCAGCACCAGATAACTGGATCCGGTGACATGCTAATCCATTGATGTCTTGAATGCTACAATTTTTCATATTGAGGAGAAGATATTCATGCTGGGTTCACCATTTCTGTTTCCAAAGATTTCTTCAGGGCGGGGACATCCATCTGCTTGAGTACGAAAGGTGCAGTTTCATTGCCCCGCATTCCCTCTTTCCAAAGGAAGGCGACATCCATTCCTTGTTCGGTGATGTTTGCTCCTTGATCGAAATGGGTTGATGGGATGCTGGTTATTCCTTATATGGATCCCTCCTCAGAACTCGTCACCTAGTATGGGTCTCCCTCATAGATTTAAGATGTTGTTCGTGAAACTATTTATAGTTCCATAACTTCATGGAAACCAGTTAATTACACTGCTTCTGTCGGGACATTCCATAGGGTCCGGTCAGGGTAGCAACCTTCGGTTAGGGGAGTAATCATGTTGGACATCACTGGCATGTCTGGATGCTAGAACACTGGCACATCTGGGTTTCTTTCCCTTATTATAGGGCTTCTTAGGGGCAAGGAAGCCCGAGACATCCGACATCGAATGTAGGGAATCATATTCCATTGGCATGTATCTAAGGTTTTCTTCAGCTCCCCATGTTTAACATAGGGTATGCCACAGGTTTAACGTCCAGCAAAGACAGACCAGACTGATTAGAACACTGATTAGAGTGAATCAGATGGGTGAAACCCCTAGAGGGAACACTGATATAGGGGGGGGGGTGAGTTATCATGACTTCACCGGGATGTGGTGGCCTAGGTAATAATTAAGATGGATGATGGAATGTTTTAATTAAGTGGATGGTGAATAGGATGGAACCACCATGAGGATGATGTTGAATTTGGGCTTGATCCTCAAGGAGTCTTCCTACATATCCCCGTGTCTGGGAATCAAAGTCCTTGTAGTTTATCTGATAACAGATTACCGCCAATTGGGGATTTCAATGTATTACCACTGGATGGGTATGTCGATGGATTACCACTGAATGGGGTCACAATGGATTACCAATGGATAGAGTTGACAATGGATTACCACTGAATGGAGTCTCAACGGCTTACCACTAGACGGGGTTGACAATGGCTTACCGCTGAATGGAGTCGTAATGGCTTACCACTGGATGGGGTCGAACCTCAGGGAGTCTTCTTACGTACCTTATCTAGGAGACAAGGATCAAACCCACATAGTTCCTATGATATGGAGGTCTATAAAATGACGTGGAGGAGGACCTGGGGTCCAATGGTTGTTGGGATCAAGCATCAGGGAGGTGTCCTATATACACTTCCTTGGAAAGGATCAAAGTCTACATAGTTCGGGTGGGTGCAATGGATTACTGATGACTGGGGGAAACAACGACTTACCGCTGATCGGGGGAGATAATGGCTTACTGCTAATTGAGGTTCATAGTTTAACGTCATGTAGGACGGGGGTGAACCGACATGAAGGAAGACATGTGGACCATATAGATGGGGGCTTGAACCTCTTGGAGGCTTCCTACGTACCTTCCCTTGTAAAGGATCAAATAACTCATAGTTCCGGTGGTGTGGGATCCGATGTGAAGGGGGTTGGAACCAATGGGTGGTGGGCTTGAACCTCAGGGAGGCTTCCTACGTACCCTAACTTGGAAAGGATCAAAGACCACATAGTTCAATTATGGGTGTGGGGCTTACACTCTAGGTTGCCCCAGGTTTTGGCGAACCTGTGTGAAGATGCTCAGAAAGACTGGGTGTTGGGATTGAACCTCGTGATGGATTCCTATGTACCTCACCTTGGCAAGGATCAAAGACCACATAGTTCAGGTTGGGTTGGGGCTTACACTCTAGGCTACCTGGAGAGGATTTCATGGTTTATGCATGCTCTAAGCCCACAGGAGTCATGCTCGGTGTGAGAAAAAAGATACAACAAAGACCTGATGATCACGTCGCGAATGGTGCATTTGTGGGAAGTAGACTGGGGCCACAAGTAGTTAGCGGCCCAAAAGGGAAATAGGGGATAAAGTGTGGTTAGAAACCCAAAGTGATAGAGACTAGGACTTACTCCAGGAGGGAGGGCCAGATGGTGGCCAAGCCCAATAAGAGTAGGATTTGGCACCCAGGAGGAGATGATGAGCATGGAAACTACCTCCTGCAAGAAAAGTTAGGGGCTTACACCAGGGTGGTTGCACTTTCCCCCTGGATAGATGCCAATATGATAAAGTGTATCTCATTCCATGTGAGGAATGATGTCACTCCCATGGAGACCAGTTGGTGTAGAGATGTTCCAAGGTGGGGTACCCCACATATGACGCATGGGGAGAGACCACAGTTTAACATCATGTGTTGAGGATGAAAGTTCTTGGTAGTTTAACATCCTACAGGTCAGACGAGGTGGGTTTACTCCTCACCCCAATGACATACATAACCGACACCCTCTACACCTTGGTGAAGAGAAGGGACAAGCAATGCCGTGGTTGGGGGGTGTTATGAAGAGAACAATTGGGGGTCCACTATAACGCCCCGACCCCAAAAGCCTAGAGTCGGTGCATTCTTACATAACATTGGCATGATCACAAGGAATCATGTCTCAGAAGACTGATTAGTTTAGTATCCTTGGAAGTAATAGATACATTCATATGGTTTACATTAAATCATAAAATGGAAAACTACAACAAAATTGTTTCAATGGGCAACACTGAGATCTCATAGACTATCCCTGTAGGTCAGTCATAAAATACTTCTTCACAACCTGGGAAAAGTAATACATAGAAATGGGTGATCTCAGATTCTCATTAAGGATAACAATAATGTGGAAATTTTCATAAATAATCATAAACATTTAAGGCAATGTATAAAAATAAAACAAAATCCTAGTCAACATAAACTTCATCATGATATGGAAAATATAAATCAAAATAATGTAATTTAATTACTCACATGGATATTCTACTAGTCAAATTATCACTTGCAATATAAATATCCACTATCATAATGATGGAATGCATAATGCCCTACTTTCATAACGACATAGTAAATTCCTTGTGCCAAGAATTCAAATAAGATTTTGTCAAGGCCTTGTGCCAAGACACAAGTTTTTCTCATGAGACCTACTGATGCATTGAGGAGCTATAGTGGGCTCCACCAGTCACTTACTAAGTCCAATGCATTCCCCATATGAAATGGTTTAAAATTACATAAAAATTCATATTAAAACATGCATACAAAATGTCAATAATTTATCCATAAACCATGAATGGTATGACATAACTCATCAATAGTCAAACATATCAAAAAACCATCAATACAATATCAAAGTTTTTTATCATAATAAATCAACTCCAAACAAACTTAAAATCCATCAAAGGATGTTGACATAGATGAAATCAAAACCTTTTTAGAGAAATATATATTTCCATTTTGAAATCATTTAAATGTCACGTAATTATAGTGAAAACAATTATATTTGAAAATATTCTTATAATATTTTAAGGGAAGATTCGATGATGTTATAATGGTGGATAATAGCCACACCTACCATATAAGTTAAAAAAACATTCTTACCTTAATTTTGTGGAAAATGTCATAAAGTACCCTGTTTGAAAAATGACAGACAGATTCATTTCAAACCATTTTATAAAAAGTAAAACAAGGGTATAAATTAATTTAACCCATAGTCGATTAAATAGTAAAAATGTTTTGGAATACATTTTTAAGAAACATGGATGTGGATGATAAAGAGGTCCCAATAGATACTTATGTAAAAACAACCTCGAATAAAAAGAGATTATGAAATTAACCCTTACCTTGTACTTTTCCTTAGTTGAGGGTAGGTTAAACTCCTGTATAATGGTGAAATAATTGTTATTAAATTATACAAGAATCATATACAATAATATGATATCATATATGATCTTTTAATATTTCTTTGTTAATAATATTTTAGTATTATCGTCGTTTCGGGTGTTAACTGATTCGTTTTCCTTTATATTCTTTGTTACGTAAGTAGTGTTTGTTATGGATAGGATGTATCTTATTCATGTTCATAATGAAATTAAGTTCTTAATAATTATTTTTAACCATGTAATGAAAATTAGTCTTTAATGGATATTATAGGGAATGAATCTCATCGCGTTCATGGAGATGGTAATCCGTACGTACGCACGAGTGACAATATCATTCTTCTGATATTAAAATAATATATAATTGGATGGTATATCATATATACATAATCATTATCATGTTATATTTATTATTTACATCAATTACACATCATTATTATACCCATCCAAATAATAATGCATTGAATAACAATTACACCACGATGTGGAGATAGTAAGTCGTACGTACGCACGTATGGTGACATGTCATTCAAAGGATCGATAGAATAATGAATATGGTTGTACCATATTTATAATAACATAAAATTATATAGGATATATTGTAGTTATTATTTTATAATGGAAACAACAATGAAAGACGAAGTGGAAGAAGAAGGGAACTTGAAAGAGGTGATGAAATATTTACCTCTTCCTCGGGTTCTTCCTTTGATTTGATCAAAATAGATCCTTAGGTTGGATTTTTAACTAAAGGAAGGCATCTAGAATGAAGGGTAGATATTTGAGAGGGTATTTGGTCAGAGGTTTTTTGATCCAAATGACTTTGAAGGTGTGAATTAGAGAGAAGTGGTGTTCTCTTTTATAAGAGGGGTGAGGGGCACCTTAGGAAAAGATAGAAATATTATTTTATAATAAAATCATTTTCTATTTATAATGGATCCAAAATGAATTATTTAAAGGATAAGGTGGGGATGGGTCAAAAACCACTCAACCAATAGGTTTTAGACATGTTTGGGTCACTATTTTAACTTTATATTTTAGATTTAACTCTTATTTAAATAGTTTGACATTTACCATGCCTCTTTGTATTTTTCTATTATATGGTTAATAAACTTACTATAAAATTCCAAGGGAGCCCCAAGTGGTTAATTAATGATACAAATGAAATTATATTAGTATTTTGGCATAACATTATATTTTTATTAATAGAATATCAATTAATAATATAATATTTGTTTTAACAACTCTTTAATGTCAATTTTGACACTATTTGGTATTTTGTTTTTGATAAATTCATAACAACATCAGTACTCCTAAAAAATTCATCTAACGAACCCTAACAAGTCATATTAACCTATAAAATTAGTGTAATTCATAAAAAGTCTCAAATTATATTTATTTGGATATTTATAATATCAATTATGTTAATATTTCATTAATTATGTAATTACTGCTTCATCATTGTGTCATAAATAAATTTAATTATTTAATGTCTAAAAATTATTAATAAAATATCATGAGGTAGGAAATTGTTTTAAATTATAATGACTATTTATAGTCAAATAGATTAATTATATGACCTCATGTAAAATGTTTTTTACTAAAAGATATTGGCTTTTGTTATTTTTGTCTGTACATTAAATTATTTAATATATAATGTCATTATCACATTCAAGTGGCTCTATGGGATCCCAAAATCGACCCAAGGATTACCATGGTTAGACATGTATCAAAGAAAAGGGTTAGGACACATGTTAGGGTAATTTAATATTATTATAATATTATTTTTAACATTATTTACTGGATTTACCCTTTAAACCACGACAAATAAAATATTCACTGAAGTAAATATTCATAACGTATAAAAATAAAATTTACCTATTTACAAAATTTGGACCTCCTAATTCCAAATATGGAATCCATTTTTCTAAATTCAAAACATATAAGTGTCATAAATTAATTTAAATTGAATTCCCATTGTCAAAACAAAAAGCATGTTTTTAAGAAATAATAACTATCAAAAGATTGACACTTTCTTATTCCAGTTTAAATGTGAAATTACGTCCAATGAACAATATTGAATTAAATTGTAAAAATATAATCGAATTTTACTTAAAAACCACTCAATAGTATAATTTATCACTATAAATTATTTTTATTAAAAAAGTAGTTTTTAATTAAAATTTAGTATTTTCACTATTCATCAAAAAATAACTTTTTTTCCAGAAAAATACCAAAAAATTCACCCTAAGCTAATTTCAATATTCTGAATCCAAAAATGAAGTCCATTTTGAATGATGAAATTTATAAAATTTTAAAAAGTGGGTATTACTATTCATAACGGCTAGTTTGATTGGTTGTGGTGTGTTAGAACTCGAAATTGCATACAGCACACACAATTGTATTATTCAAAGAGAATCGTACTGTGGAAGCTTGGGGTATAAATTCTCCCCTCCTTCAAATAATTTAATCCTCAAAATTTCTAGAGTATTACTATTTAAATGGACTCCGGTGGTTCTTCATCATAAGTTCTTTGGGTTCCCACATTGCCTCTTACATCTTATGGTTTCTGCATAGAACTTTTACCAGACGAGTTGTTCGGTTTCTCAACACATTTTCTCTTGTATTAAGAACCTTGATAGGATCTTTGCAATAAGATAGATCGGTTTCCAGTTCTAATTCCTCATAGGTGAGTACATGCGTTGGGTCAGACATGTATTTTCTCAATAGTTATATGTGGAACACATCATGATCTTTGGAGAGACTTGTTGGAATTTCCTAATGGTAAACTATAACCCCAATTAATTATAGAATTTCAAAAGGTCTGATGTACATGTGACTCAAATTTTCTTTCTTACTGAAACATATAACACCCTTCCATAGAGATACCTTCAAGAAAACATGATATCCTGCCTGAAATTCCAAATCCTTTCTTTGGTTATCGTCATAGCTCTTATGCCTTTTTGAGCTTCTTTGATGTGGGTTTGGATTACCTTCACCTTTTCCATCATTTCCTCCACAAGTTTTGGGCCTACAAGTTTTCTTTCACCAACATTATTCCAAAAGGTTTGTGTGTGACATCTCTTTCCATATAACGATTCATATGGCGCCATCTAAATACATGAATGAAAGCTATTGTTATAAGAAAATTCTACGAGAGGTAAATATTGACCCCACATACCTTGAACGTCAAGTGAGAAAGATCTCAAAATGCCTTCTAAGGTTTGAATAGTCCGTTCTGATTGTCCATCAGTTTGAGGGTGGTAGGCAGTGCTCAAACGAAGTTCAGTATCCAAGGATTTCAGAAGACTTTTTCAGAATCTTGTTGTAAAATGGGGATCACGATCAGAAACAATCAATAGTGGTACTCCATAATGTCTTACAACTTCATTAATATATAGTCTTGATAAACATTCAAGTGGTAAATTTTCTCATATATCAAGAAAATGTGCTGACTTGGTAAGATGATCAAAAATGACCCATATTGCATCGTTCCTTCTAGGAGTCTTTGGAAGTCGCATGACAAAATCCATCGTAATATTATCCCATTTACACTCAGGTATAGAAAGTGGTTTCAAGACTCGTCCAGGCTGTTGCCTTCCAGTTTTCACTTGTTGACAAACCATATGTGCTGATACAAAATCAGAAATGTCCCTCTTCACGTTGTCCCACCAAGAACATTCCTTCAAATATCTATAAATTTTGGTGCTCCCAGGGTGTATAGATAAATTGTAACTATGAGAATCATCCAACAATTCCCTTATTAGATCAGGTATATCAAGAACAAGAAGTCTCTTCCCAAATTTCAAAATTCCATATTCATATAATAAGTCACTCAATCTCCTGTTATTCACAGCTTTAATATTCTTTTGAAACTCTTCATCACCGGTCTGAGAACTCTTTTTCCTTTCTAGTAAAGATGGTTTGGAAAAAATTTGAAAAAGTATTGATGATCTACCTTCCATGGTTATTCCCATATCCATATTTACTAGATCCATGAGAATAGGATCCCTTTCACTCTTATCTTTTTCAAAACTCCATTATCTTTTCTACTCAAAGAATCTTCCACCTTATTTGCCTTCCCTAGGTGGTAGTGTATCGTGCAATCATAATCCTTTAGTAGTTCAAGCCATCTCATTTGCCTCATGTTGAGTTATTTTTGTGAGAAAATTTACTTCAAACTCTTGTGATCAGTATAAATATCACATTTTTCACCATAGAGATAATGTCTCCACATATTCAAAGCAAAGATTACAACTGTTAACTCAAGATCACGAGTAAGATAGTTTTGATCACGAATTTTCAGTTTTCGTGATGCATAGGCAATAACTCTATCATTCTGCATAATGACACAACCAAGTCCTTTCATTGATGCATCACTATAAATAACAAACCCATCATTCCCGGACGGTAGATTCAAGATAGAATCATTGAAAAATCACCTATTCAATTATTCAAAAGATTCTTCACATTCTTTTGTCCAAAAAAAATTCACCCCTTTACGTGTGAGCTTGGTTAATGGGTTAGCCTATCAAGTAAATTTATGAATGAAACACCGATAATAACCTGCTAAACCAATAAAATTGCATACCTCAGTTATACTCATCGATGCTGGCCATTCTTGGATTTCCATGGTCTTTGAAGGATCAACATAGATACCATTATTAGAGACAATACGACCAAGAAAAGAAATATCCTGAATCCATAATTCCCACTTGCTAAAATTTCCATATAATTCATGTCTTCTAAAATTATTTAGAATAATGCACAAGTGATTTTCACGATCTTTGTAGCTTTTGGAGTATACCAAGATATCATCAATAAATACCACTAAAAAGTCATCAAGATATTAATTGAAAAATCTATTCATTAGATCCATGAAGGCAGAGGGTGCATTAGTCAATCCAAAAGGCATTACTGTAAACTCGTAATGCCCGTACCTGGTTCAAAATGCTGTTTTCAGAATGTCTTCCTTATTCACACACAACTAATGATATCTAGATCGATGGTCAATATTTTAAATTTATTAATCTCCATGAAGTTGGTTGAATAAATCATCAATGCGAGGTAGGGGATACTTGTTCTTTATTGTTATAGCAATGATCTCCCTGTAGTCAATGCACAACCTCATAGATCCATCTTTCTTCTTAACAAAAATAATAGGGGCTCACCCGGGAGAAACACTATGGAAAATAAATACCTTATTACTCAATTCCTATAGTTGTTTCTTTAGTTCCAATAATCCCACAGTTGCCATTATATAAGGGGTCTTCGATATGGGCCTTGATCCAGGAATTAAATCAATGGAAAACTCAATTTCTTATTCTGAAGGATGTGCAGGTAAATCTTATGGAAACACATCAACATATTCTTTCACAAAAGGTACATCCTCTATTTGAACATTAATTTCATCACCCACAATTATTTCATTCTCTTCCTCCCCAATAATTGAATTTAGTTGAGCTAATGGGGGTGGATCTAGATAAGAATTAGGTGGCGACGATTCTTCTCTAAAGATAATGTGTTATTTAACAACGTCATCAAAAATAGTAACCTCCTTCTTCTTACAATAAATTTTTGCTTCATGGTCTGAAAGACAATCCATACCGAGGATTATATCAAATTCAATCATGGGTATGACAATGAGATCAACAGATAAAGAACATTTATATGCCCTAATGGGGACTGATTCACAAAAATTTGTTGCAATGATAATTCCCATAAGAGTTTTTAATGACAACTCCCATGTTAAATCAAATTGGAAATATCTAATTTTCTTAGAAAACTGGGAAGATATGAAATAATGTGATGATCCAGAATCAAATAAAGCATTGGATAAACATGAGTAAACCATTAAATTACCTACAACTACGTCTTTCAGAGCTTCAACCTCAGTAGTAGTGATAGCATAAGCTTAGCCTTGATCCCTTGGCCTTTTCTGAGGTAATTTCCCCTAAAACTTAGGACATTAATTTTCATAGTGTCCCCTTTTTATACAATTGTAGAATTCAACATCAAGAGCCTCTTTCTTCCCCTTGCAATCACAAGCTTGGTGGACTTTTTCACCACACATGTAACAGACTCCCATTCCCTTCAGGCAAGTACCAGGGTGTTTCTTCCCACATTTACTGTAGGCTGGATATTCAACTTTTCCCTTCATCCCCTTATTTCCATTTCCAGAGTGTTTATCAGATCTCTTATTCTCTTTCTTCGCTTTAAAGTTGTAAGATATAGAGAATTATTTTTCTGTCTTGATAGCACATGTGATAATATCTTTGTATGACGAGAAGGATTATGAGACTAATGATCGATGTAGAAATTGTTTTAACCCATCAAAGAGGTTATCAATTTTACTTATTGGGTTACATATATAATCTATAGCATGCATCGCTAACCTTGTAAATTTAGGTTCATACTTTGCGACATTCTCATCCTCTTTTTGCCTCAGACTCAGAAATGGCATGTCCATATCTGCTCGATAGTCATGAGGAAATTATTTTTCTAAGAAATTTTTTTTAAACTCCCTCCATTATATATTTGATACTTTGTCATCTTCCTTTGTGTTTTGAATCAATGACCACCATTGATCAGCATCTCCAGTGAGGCGGTAAACTACCATGACATCTTTTTCCCTTTTGCTACTCCCCAAGGCGTGGAATATTTTCTCTTAAGAATTTATCCATTCCTCAGCTACTAGTGGATTTGTACCCCCATTTAATGTTGGTGGTTTTTGCCTCATTAAGAGATCTAAAATTGATCCTCCACACTGCGGATCAGGGTGCTCCATATGGGTAAGGTTAATATTCATAACCTGGGTGAGTTGTCCCAGTATGGTGATTAGCTGATCAACACTAGTTGCATCACCATCTCCACTATAATTATCTTGAGCCAGAGGGAAATCCCTACATGAAGTGCATTCATTGATACAGTTTCCATTCCTTACACTAAGCACCATTCCTAAACAATGGCATAAACTTGATTAGTTCATGAATCACAATACATAAATCCAATCTTGAAAAACACTTAACATAAATTGAATAGTTTATGGATATAATCCATAATCATAAAAAAATTCTTTAAGGAAGTATATACTCATAAACCCTTCATAATGGTTTGTATATAACATGATAATTATCCTAATAATATCTTCTAGGAGTGTTGTAACCAAGAGTGCAACATGGACCGTTGTGGTGCACCAGTTCCCATTCGAGTCTAGGTCAAAGCAGTGTTTTCAGGTTTTACCCCTGGGTACATCTATGCAAAAGCCTCCTGTACCTTCTTGTATCTAGACAGGGATGTATTTCTTGGATAAAGTCACAAAATCCCTACAACACCAAAATTCTAGTAAGTTTTTCTATACTAATCCGCAAAGTATATCTTAGGGAAATGTGCTATAATCAGAGTTTATCTAAATCTAGTTTTCAAGGATTGTACTAAAATTCCTTTGATACCAAATGTAATGCCCCGACCCAAGAATCCTAGAGTCAGTGAATTATTACATAACATTGGCATGATCACAAGGAATCATTTCTCGGAAGACCGATTAGTTTAGTAGCCTTGGAAGTACTAGATACATTCATAAGGATTACATTACATCAAGAAATGGAAAACTACAAAAATATTTTTCCCATGGAGAACACTGAGATCCCATAGACTGTCCCTACAGGTGAACCATAATATATTTATTTGTATCCTGGAAAAAATAAAACATAGAAAGGGGTGGTCTTAAGTGATCAGTAAGGATAACAATATAGCGGAAACTTTCATAAATAAGCATAAATATTTAAGAAATGTATAAAACTAAAAAAAAGACATTTCAACATAAAATTCATAATTATATGGAAAATATAAATCCAAATAATTCCATTTACTTACTCAAATGTATATTCTACTAGTCGAATAATCATATGCAATATCAATAGACACTTTTATAATGATGGAATGCATAATGCTAGACTTTCATAACCACATACTCAAGGCCCTGTGCCAAGACTACAAATAAGATTTTTTCAAGACCTTGTTACAAGGAACTAGTTTGTCTCATGATACCTACCGATGCATCGAGGAGCTATAGCGGGCTCCACCTGTTACTTACTAAGTCCAATGCATTCCCCATATGAAAAGGTTTAAACATAACATAAACATTCTTATTAAAACTGGCATACAAAATGTAAATACTTTATCTATAAAACATGAATGGTATGAAATAACACATCCATATTCAAACATATCACAACACCTTCAATACAATATGGAAGTTTAGTATCATAATAAATCAACTCCAAACAAACATAAAATTTATCAAAGGATGCTGACGTAGATTAAATCAAAACCTTTTTAGAGAAATATCTCTTTCTATTTTGAAATAATTTAAAGGTCACGTAATTATAAAAGAAAACATTTATATTTTAAAATATTATTATAAGATTTTAAGGGAAGATTCAATTATGCTATAACTGCGGAAAATTGCCGCACCCGCCGTATAAGTTAAAAAACATTCTTACCTTAATTTCGTAGAAAATGTCATAAAGTACCCAGTTTGGAAAACGACGGAAAGATTCCTTTCAAACCATTTTATAAAAATTCAAATAAGGTTATAAATGACTTTAACACATATTCTAGTAAAAAATAAAAATGTTTTGGAATACATTTTTAAGAAACATGGATGTGGATGATAAAGAGGCCCCAGTAGATACTTACATTAAAAGAACCACAGATAATAAAGAGATTGTGAAATTAACCCTTGACGTTTACTTTTACTTAGTTGATGGTAGGTTAACCTCCTGTATAATGGTGAAATAATTGTTATTAAATTATACAAGAATCATATACATTAATATGATATCATATATGATCTTTTAATATTTCTTTTTTAATAATATTTTAGTATTATCGTTGCTTCAGGTTTTAACTGATTCGTTTTCCTTTATATGATTTGTTACGTAAGTAATGTTTGTTATAGATAAGATGTATCTTATTCATATTAAGAATTATATTATGTCTTTAAATTTTTTTAATCATCTAATGAAAATTATTCTTGAATGGATATGGGGGGGAATGAATCTCATCGCGTTCTTAGAGACGGTAATCTGTACGTACACACGAGCGACAATATCATTCTTTTGATATGAAAATAATATATAACTGGATGTTATATCATATATAAAGAAAAATTATCATGTTATATTTATTATTTACATCAATTACACATAATTATTATACCCATCAAAATAATAATGTATTTAACAACAATTACACTATGGTGTGGAGATGGTAAGCCGTATGTACGCACGTATGGTGACATGTCATTCAGAGGATGGATTGAATAATGAATATGGTTGTACCATATTTATAATATCATCACAGCATATATAATATACTGGAGTTATTATTTTATAATGGAAACAAGAAATAAAGAGGAAGTGCAAGAAGAAAGGAACTTGAAAGAGGTGATTAAAATATTGTCCTCTTCTTCGGGTTCTTCATTTTGATTTGATCAAAAGGGCTCCTTAGGTTGAATTTATGACTAATGAAAGGCCTATAGGATGAAGGGAGGACAGTTGAGAGAGTATATGGGAAGGTTTTATCATATCCAAATGGATTATAAGGTGTTAATTAGAACAAAGTGGGAGTTCCCTTTTATAAGAGGGGTGAGGGGCACCTTAGGAAAAGCCAGAAATATTATTTTATAATAAAATATTTTTCGATTTCTAATAGCCTGAAGATGAATTATTTAAAGGATAACGTGGGTATGGGATGAAAAACACTCAACAAATATATTTTAGATAAGTTTGGGTCACTATATTAACTTTATCTTTTAGATTTAACTCTTAGATAAATAGTTTGACATTTACCATGTCTCTTTGTATTTTTATAGTATATGGTTAATAAACATACTATAAAATTCCAAGTGAACCCCAAGTGGTTCATTAATGATAAAAATATCATTATATAAGTCTTTCTACTGAACCTAATATTTTTAGGGATAGAATGTCAATTAATAATATAATATTTGTTTTAAAAACCCTTTTATGTCAATTTTGAAACTATTTGGTATTTTGTTTTTGCTAAATTTATAACAGCATTATTAATTCAAAAATAATTCATCTAACCAACCATAACATGTCATATTAACCCATAAAATTAGTTTAATTCATAAAAAGTCTCAAATTATATTTATTTGGATATTTATAATATCAATTATTTTAATATTTCATTATTTAGGTAATTACTGCATAATCATTGTGTCATATATAAATTTAATTATTTAATGTCTAGAAATTATAAATAAAATATCATGAGGTATAAAATAATTTTAGATTTATAATGAATATTTATATTAAAATAGATCAATTATATAACCTCATATAAAAATTGTTTACTAAAAGATATTGGCTTTTGTTATTTTTGTCTCTACTTTAAATTACATAATATATAATGTCATTATTACTTCCAAGTGACTCTATAGGGTCCTAAAATTGACCCAAGGATGCCCATGGTCGGACATGTATCAGCCAATAGGGTTAGGACATGTGTTAGGGTAATTTAATATTATTATAATATTATTTTTTAACCTTATTTACTGGATTTACCCTTTTAACCACGGTAAATAACATATTTACTGAAGTAAATATTCCAAATCACTAAAAATAAAAGTTAACTATTTATACAATTTGGACCTCTTGATTTCATATATGGAATCAATTTTTCTAAATTCAATGCACATAAGTAGAAGAAATTAATTTAAAATTTATTCTCGTTATCAAAACAAAAAGCGTGTTTTTAAGAAATAATAACTATCAAAAGATTGACACTTGCTTATGTCCAGTTTAAATGTGAAATTATGTCCAATGAACAACATTGTATTAAATGGTAAAAATATAATATAATTATACATTAAAACCACTCAATAATATAATTTATCACTATAAATTATTTTGATTAAAAAAGTTTATTTTAGTTAAAATTCAGTATTTTTCACTATTCATCAAAAACTGACTATTTTCAGAAAAATACCAAAAATTCACCCTAAGATAATTTCAATATTAAAAATCCAAAAATAAATTCCATTTTGAATGATAAAATTTATAAAATTTCAAAAAGTGGGTATTACTATTCATAACAGCTAGTTTGATTTGTCATGGTGTGTTAGAAACACACGCTATTGTATTATTCAAAGAGAATAATACTGTAGAATCTTGGGGGTGTTACATCCATATTAGAATGGATACACTAAGAAGAAATAGCTGTTAGAGTACCTATGTGAAAAAGCATGAGGCGAAGCAATGCAATGGGCAGTATCGTCCAAGGGACATTGATGTTGCTTCATGCGAACCTGAAGGGCCGCATGGGAAAAGGACATGTAGAGAAAAACGGGCCATAAGTAGAATCATCTTGAATATTTGGTGCTCCATGAAGTAGAGGGGATTCTTGAAGGGATGTGCTTCATGAAGTGAAGTGGCCTAGGTTAGGCATAGGGAATAGGTGCATATGGGAGGAGCTTTGTGAAGTGAAAGGTATTCCGGAAGCAATGCCTCACGAAGCAAGGGTGCCTCACGAAGAAAGGGTGATTCATGAGGTAAGGTGCTATGAAGAAATATACTTCATGAATCATAGTGACCCTGCCTTAGAATACAAGTCATGTGAGTGTGGTGAGTGTTTCTCGAAGCATAAACGCTTCGTTATAACCCGTGTCCTCGTGGGGATTTCCTTCCTTTATGAAGGTCCATGGGATTCACGAAAGGCATCCCTCTCAGAAGAGGGGATAAATTATAGGAAAAGGGGGAGGTAATTCTCAAAGTATAAGTACATTGAAGAAATCTTGGTTCGCAGAGCAAGAGGTGCTTCGTGATTTGAGAGTTTAGAAGGTGAGTGGTCAGATGCTCCATCATTTGGGCTTGAGGGGAGCCCTGTATTTATAGGCAAGAGGTGCCGCGAAGCAGAGCTCCCTCGACGCGAAGCTGGAGTTATCTCCATGGTAGATCGTGAACATCAAATGCAGTCATAGAGTGTTACCACCTTTTTGTTGCGTGGCGGGTTGTGAAAGTCAAATGCGGTCGTAGAGGGTTAGCGCCTCCTTGCTCCGCGGTGGGTCACGAACATCAAATGCCGTCATAGAGGGTTACTACCCCCTTTCTCTGTGGAAGTTTGTGAACATAAAAATTTATTGAAGAGTGTTACCGCCTCTTTCCTCCACGATGGGCGCAATGCCATGGGGCTTCGCGAAATGGCTCTGCGGGGCAGACTAGGAGGCATCCCTCTTGTTCTTCATCATCCCAATTTTTTGGCATCAAGAGTTAGATCTATTAGTTTGCTTCAAATTTTAAATAGAACCACTAGTAAGGAGTTTTTTCATGAATACTTTTTAAATACTCATATATATTTACATGATGTAGAGAAATCCTGATGTGTTGAGGCTCTCAAAGCATGGAGAAGGATTGATATGATGGAGTTATATAAGGGGTCAGGTTTTTCTAGTTGGGAGGTGCCTCAAACTATTGAGGATCCCACCATAACATATGACATCCCTTACCCCAATATAATGACGATAAAATGTGGAAAAAGTCCAAGACATGGAAGAGGGGCCACCATCTGAGTGGAAGAAGAGGTGGCCGATCCACAACATAATCTCTCTTCTTTTGGTTATGGAAACTCAGTTAATTTTATTATGTGGAAATGGTTTGACATTGTTTCCAGTATTCCATATCCTCATGTAATTCATGCCTCTGTTAAATAAATTTTTTGATCATGGGATTACCCTATTGTGTTCATTGTTTTAGTATTACGGAATAAGATGATAAATCATAATGAATGTTTTAAGAATGATGTGAATGATTGAAGTGTTAATTTATTGGAATTCAAGAGTTATGGATCATGAAATATATAAGGATTATTCAGTGTACATCTTCATTAAGGATTTTATATATTTTGTTGAATAGTACTGATGAACAAGAAAAGTGATTTAATGGTGATGTGATATTTAATGTAAAACACATGATTAAGGGAAAGATAACCTTTAATATGTTTCTGATGTAGAAATAATGATTTTTAGTTAGGATAATGAGATGGTTGATATGGATAAAAATATTAAATAGTACTGATGACCTTGGAACTAATTAGTGATTTGGTGAAAAAGTGTTAAATGTTATCATTGATGGAGTTTACAATTTTTTTATTTATAGAATATATTCAATAATCTATGGTTTTATTCAAATAATTTGGAATCATGTATGTTTTTATTAAGGTTTTATAGTAATTTTAGTAAGTACATTATGTTAAGTTGATATGTGATCAATTTATTCACATAATTTTTTATGTAACCATTCAGAGTTACATTTTGATAATTATGGGATTAATGTTACATAGATGTTGGGAAATTTAGTGATCTTCTTTATAAAATTTGAATTTTGTAAGGTTCATATGCTTAAAAATTTATGGAATGGTTTAAGTTGAACTTTGGATAAGGCTTTAGAGATTTATGTATTACTTCAACATATGATGATTTATGACTATTGGATAACCAGTTCAAACCAATTAGTTATGATGATAAATAGGGATAGAAGGAATGACTTATCATTCTATTATAGATCTTGTGATCCGTTAGTTATTTAATCATAAAAAATTCATCTTAATTTCTTGGAGTAAGATATGAAGTGGAAATTGATTAAAGAAAAACTAAAAGAAAAAAGTGTTCTTACAATATGAAGTAAAGATAATCCCTAGGTATATCAGTCCCTTTGAAATTCTTGATTGTATCAATATGGTAGCCTATCAATTGACACTTCCACCGAACCACTATGAAGTCCATGATGTCTTCCATGTATCTATCTCGAGAAAGTACGTACCCGATCCTTCAAATGTACCAAAATCAAAGGTCATATTTATGGAGCCTAAGAGTATATATAAAAAAATTAGTTGAGAAGATTTATTATACATAGAATGTGCTATGAAGTAATACGACTCACTTTGTCAAAGTTTTATGGTGAAGCCACAATATTTAGAAAGCTATGTGGGAGCTTGAGGACACAACGAGGAAAAAGAATCCTCATTTTTTTATCCGAGTAATGATTTTGAGCCAGAAAATTAATTTTAAGGGGGGTAGAATGTAACACCTCTAGATTTTATGAAATAGTTTTTCTAATAAACATATTTTTCTTTGATATCTTGCATTACACATAACACCAGGTTTTAATAAAACATGACATAATATTAAAAATATTATTATTTAATATGATAGTTATCTCCTAGCCATTAAAATAGAGATTATGAATAGGATTAACTAAATTATGAAAATATTAGTTTTAAACATGTATATAATATTATTTCTTATGTGAAAAATGTTTTATTCATGAAAAAACCCATTTGAAAATAAAGGAAATCTCTTTTTAGAAAACTATTTTTTTTGCGCAGAAACATGTTTTATCTCAAAATATTAAATAAATAACTCTTGGTGGATGATTTTAATGATATATATATATATATATATATATATATATAATCAAATGGTTAACATTCACCATATTTTTCTTCTATGAATGAGATAAGAATAAATCTAATTTTAGTCTTAAAAATAATATTTTTTCTAATTTTTTTTAACATTTTGAAAACTTGTTTTTTCATTGTTGTTTCTAAATTTTATAATATTTATTTTATAATATTAAATTAATTTCTAAAATCATAATTTAAAAATTCTCTTGGAGTTATTTTTTTCGAATTTTCTGAAAAGATAAATTTTTAAATAAGTAGTGAAAAATACTTGTTTTTATTAAAAAACTGTCTTTTCAGTCAAAGAATTTACTAGATAAATTTTAATTTAATATGGATTTAAAATTAAAATTACTTCCATTATATACATATATATTAATCCAATTTAGTTCATTGTAATCAATTTAAAATTAAATTTTCATATAAAAACTTTTAAAACTTTTGAATATTTTCTCTTTGGAAAACCACTTTTTAATCTCTTATAAAAGATTAAATTTAAATTTAAATTTAAAAATTATATGTATAGAATTTAGAAAAATTGATTCCATATTTTTAGTAATAACAATTTATATTATATAATATGTTAAAATTAGGTTTTTTCAAAATTAATAGTAAAAACTGTAAAAATTAATTATCATAGTTAAGGTTCAAACAGATTTACCAGGGGTTAAACTTAAACGAAAAGGTTTCAAATAACCTATAAACTTTTCCAAATCCATTTTTATGGAAATATTTAGACCGTATAAACTCTAATTTTTTTTAATAAACTATTTTGGATATTTTTTCATGTAAAAATATGGGTACACTTTATTATTTTCAAAAATTCAATTTGTGACCTCTCTCGCACTTATAAAAGGAGACCCCTATAATCTCATCTTTACACTTAAAAAACAATTTTATTCAGATCATAAATAATAAAATAACTTACTTAAATTCCTATAAACATCATATAGTCCATTTTTAAATCATAAATTCCATCTATGAAGAATTTAGGTTAAACTTAATGAGGTTGTCTGAAGAAGAGTTAAACTTTTGAACTTTGTGTTTTTGTTTTACTTCTTCTTAGAGAACCTTTAAAAAATATTAAATTATTATTATATAATAAAAAATATCTAAATATACTGATACATTATTATGTTAATTTAATAACAAAAATCCACCTCCTATTCCATCAAATGGGTTACAAAATCATCATTCGTGTGTACGACGAACTACCACCTCGCGGACCGATGTGATTCTTTTTCTATCATCACATAAAAATGATAGATATAATGATATATTTAATGTTTATATAAGATATTTATGATATTATTATACATATTTAATTATAAAATCACATATAACTTATTATATCCAAACCCACTGGAAAACAATAACGTTACTCGTGTATACGTTAGACTACCGCCTCACAAACTGATGTAATGGGTTTATCATTTATATTTTACTTAGATAGTAATTAGGATTGATTAAATTAATATATATGATTTTTTTAATATAATTACAATTAATAATTACGATATCACATATACCTTCTTACCTTCCATTTGGTGGGTGGTACGATAACATTATTCATGTGTACTACAGACTATCACCTTGTGAATCGATATGATTCATTCTTCACATACACTTTACATGAAAAGTAATAAGGATAATTTTAATGTAAATATATGAAATATATGAAATAAAAATTATTATTCGTGGATATTATATTATTTACCTTTATTTCATTTTATCCTTCATGAAATGGGAAACAAGGATCATGCAGACATACAACCTACCATCTCCATGAACAATGTATTTCATTTTCTATCTCAATATTTGTTGTATTAATATAAAAACATATATAATGAATATATATTATATTTATATAAAATTTTAAATTACTAATATGATTGGACTATGATTGAATTAATAGGATTGAAAATAAAAAATCAAAACATACATGAAAAACAAAACAGTTGTTACCCAAAATGTAAATTTAACAGGGAATTGTTAATTAACGTGTAATAAAAGGTCATAAGTAAATACCATACGGTATTCTATATAAAATTATGGTTATATAACACATGTATAATAAACTAATATTTATTATACAATATTTTCTAATGTGTATGAAGGAAGTTGAGACATAGGGTATGAAATTTCCGTCTCACTTTTATTTTTTGCGAGACACTATCCATATTCAACATAAATTTATTTAATGAAGAATATATAATATCCATGAAGTTGATTTGTGATTATTCTACAGAAAATTATATGGATTTAAATATCTATTTTAGGATCTATCTTTCATGGGGTTTGTGTTTCAAAATTTACCCAAGCGGTAAGTGACTTTTATCTCAAATTTCATTCTTTATGACATAAGTTATGTTCTGTACCTATATTCTTCTACGAGGGGTATATAATACCATATTTATATTTTATATCATGAATATAATTATTATCATGATATTAAAATTTACATTTTTGGTTATTATTTAATGGGACCAATGATTCAAAAGATACCAAAGTGGTAAATGTTTGATTTTACAATGTCATTGTTTATCTGGTTTTTTTATTCTGATTTTGATGATGAAATATTATGAAATATTTATAATTAAAATCATCAATTTTATTATACTATGTTTATTTAATAAAAATAAATTATTTCATTTTATTTTACTCTTTATACACTTAATAGTTCAAAATAATATTTTTAAGAAAAATTTACTTTATTTGCCTCTTCGGCTGAAAACCCTTTTTTCATCCATATCCTTGTTTTCTAAATTTTTTTTTGAAATTATAAAAATTAATTATTAAAGAAATTATTTCCCATATGTGAATTTTTATAACGTGTTTTAAAATGAATCTTTATATCATTTTTGAAATAATGAACATTTGAATTTTGCAAAAAATTTGAAAGGAATATTTGTTTTAAAGTGTATGTCATGAACAATATTTTTCACTGTCATGATTACTATTTGTTTTTAAGAATCCTTTATATGTTTCCAAGGTTATTTTCAAATACAAGGATTTTGAAAAATTCTATATTTTTTTAAAAGTTTTTTTTTTCAAATTAGAAATGTTATTTTACTCATGAAACATATTAAATGATATTTAAAGATTCATTTATGTGTTTACAACTTCATCTTAAAATAAAAGTATTATAAATTTTTTTATGTTTTAAAATGTGTTTATCAAAGTGGAAATGATATTTTCCTCACAAAATGTTTTATGTTAGCTTTTTATAATCGTTTTCCATCTAAGATGACATACTTTAATGTTACTTATTCTTTACTGGGGATATGATCCATGAATACCTTTCTTACTATTTATATGAATGGTTTTTGTTTATGATGAAAACATATTTATGAACACCATTTTTTTCCAGGGGTTATGCTATGTTTAAATGTTCTATGAAACAAATTTATTTTCATGGGTTTTGATATGAAGAATGATATATGAATCCCATTTCTTTTCATGGGTTCTGATATGATGATTGATTTATTATGGGTTCTAATATGATGAATGCTTTATTATCTTATGGAATAAAAATGAAGGGATTGTGTGATAGGTGGAATATTTATCTCCCTCTAATGAATCTGGTAATGATTAATGTCATAGGTGAAAAGGGCACACAGGTTGTTAGCCCAAGCTCAAAAGAGGGTACACATGAGGTTATTCTAAGACTGAAGTAGGTACATGAGTGGTTATCACAAGTATAAAATGTTATTAATTTCTTTGTGGATATATTTAATTTAAGGTTTTATATACTTATGTGTATCACACAAATATATATCTTATTACAATTTTATGCTCTCATGGATCATGTTCTTTGATTAAATTATGATTCATGTATTATTTACTACCAATATTTATGATATAACTTACATTGATGATCTATGATATGAACAATATTGTTTTTAAATGTTATTCTCATGTTATCATATCTACATGCTCATGTTATACTAATATCTCCATTTTTAACCATTAGTGAGCATCTGATATCACCCTTTCTTATGTTTCATTTTTTGAAGAAATAAATAAAGGTATTATGTGTTATATGTCTAATAAGTGTTCTAGTGATGATGAACATAGTGGGAAATTATGTTTCTCACTCATGGACTTGTTTTTTATGTGTCCATGTTTCCAAAGGCACTAGACCTTAAAAATTCATGTGTGGATCCTTACATTATGTAATAAATATTTTTATTTTAATATGTAATATTTATGTATGAAAAGATTAAGGTATTTAAAAAAATTCTTTTTGAGTGAGATACAAATAGTTTATGGTCATGATGGTCGGACCAAAAAGTGACCTGGCCATGAGAGGTATTCCTTACTAGGATTCCGAATCCCACATAAGCTATGATCAATTTACGAAATAAGAAAATTTGAGGGGTTCTCTTATCACATGGGGTGAATCAAAGAAATATGTTGAAGTGAGTGACTAACACTGATGGGTATGGAGTGGCTTCGTCAATTACTATGGAGGAATAAAACATGAATAAATGAAATGGAGTCAAACACCTTCATATACAATAGTACTTAGGTACAAAATTTGTGCCTGGTCCTAGGAAAAAAATGTCTATGAATCTCTACATGTACTATGGAAATATGAATCAAGTTATATATAGTTCTAGGTAATGATTCCCTAAACTAATCTGACTCATATGGAGGGAATAAGGCAACACTATTTTTTTGGATTAGCCCAAGTTGTAGAATCTTGCTATCACTACATATCTCATCAAAACAAGAATCAATCCACATGTAGTTCTCAACAGTTTATGATGTTTTATGTCATTTGGTACCGAAAAGTTTTCCATATAAGGAGTGTAAATAGGGGATGTGAAGACTATTCATTAAAATCTATAAAAGCATTTGATAAATTATCTCATAAGAAGAGTTTCCAAGGAGTTAATGAAATCATATCAAAAGGAAATTTTCCCAAGATTTAGGGAAATTATATCATAAGAAGATTTTCCCTGGCTCATCGCATGAGGATTCATAGGATTATCACCCAAGGCCTCTTAGGTTCATAGGGTAAGACTATATTTTAATGTCATGTGTTGAATATGTTGTTACACAAATTACAATTTTGTTACTATGATGGTAAATTTCATCCCTTTTTGGGTCATGTGATAAGTACTGCTCTGTATAGTTTAGCATCATGATGTAAGAAAGAATGGTGTCTTTTAGTTTTAGATCATAATACTAGGACCCTATTCTATAAATCACATGAAATATTTCTTATGAAATACTGAATTGGAAGGGGGAATTGTATGATCACCATCCATGGTGATAAAAAATATGCTTCATTGGAATAGAATTTAGGGATCAAATAAGGGCCTAATAATTTTTTTTCATGCTTTAGAGGTTTCTTCCAAGATATCATTAGGGTCCTAAGGACCATAAATAGTTCCCCTTACAAGAATTAACGCATGAAAATTTTCATATTGAAAGCTCTAGAAATTCGGTTTTAGTAAACCTATAAATGATGTGAAGTATGTAGTGTTTTTTCATTCAACCATTCCAATTCATCAAATAAAATTTAGAAATACTCATCTACAGAAAATTGATCATAGATGGTATTAAGGAGTGATGGAAACTAGGATTCAATAAAAGAAATGCTTATATTCCATATACCAGTGAATACAGGTTCACCTGCATAGTGGTACGGGTTTTTCTATGGAAGGAACACAAGGCATGTAGAAGCTTTCCGGGCTATGATTTCTTATCCTTATCTACCATTTACTAGAGCATGTCTGATAGTGTTTTATTGAAATCCTCTATCTATCCATTTTCAGTTTCATGATTTTGGGAGGAATGGTTGAACTCAATATTATATTCTGGGTATATCCTTTGAAATTTGTAAGAATATAATTTTAGGCCATTGTCCACTACTATTTCATGTGGATAACCAAAATTGGAGATGATGTTGGAATACAAGAAATTGATAATGTTTTTGTCTCCAATTGTTTAAAGGGTATTTATTCATCCCATTTTGAGAATATATTTGGAGGATATATATGAACTTCTTGGATATTTTACTAGGGTTTTCTACCACAATATTCATTCCCCACACAATGAATAGATAAGAGTATTATATAGTATTAAACAACTATGGGGATAGATGGAAAAAATGGAATTCACTTATCATGGATTGAACTTTTTTGTGAATTGTGTACAATACTATGTCATCAGTGGCCAAAAATATCTGAGCACTAAGATTTAGTGAGAAATATTGGTTCTTGACTAATGGGAACCATAAGAACAACATGAAAGTCTCACATAATGGTGATAGTATCATATCTATCAATGAATTTTTGGATGATTTTAAAAAAAATGCATTTATAGATAACATTATAATGACCCGAGCTGTTATAGAGGGTAAAATTGATTTCCCTCTGTTTATCTTCTCTTTTCTATCCTCACACGATGAAATAGTAAAAATTTATAGGTAGTAAAGGATAAGAATCATCCATACATTAATAGTATTATTTGTTTTATTGGTTGAATTTACCTCATCGATCTGTTATATTCTACTCTAAACAAATGGTGATACCTTTCTGCGATGTTCAATACTGATAACTGCTTTATCACTATCCATATCTACCAAATATATAGTTTCATTTTCTAGTGTATAAAATTGAGAATTATATGAACATGAGATATGATTCAATGTTGCATTTGATTATAATTATTCCATCTATCCTTGTACATAATTAATAATGGGGATTCTCTCCTCTTTACTGATAGCGTAATCATTATTGGCATGCTTTATTACTATATCAGAGTCACCTTTTGTGTTCATATAGGTCATTGGTATTTATTGTGTGAGTTTATAACCTTTAATGATGGCATGGTATTCTATATTATTATTGGTGAAACCTTATGAAAACAGGAAATAATAATGTAAAATTTCCATTATTTGAGAGATAAGGATGAATCCTACCCCTCTTTATTGAGTTTTGGGTATTTCATCCTTTTGGTTGCTGGGATTATAGATGCGCCACCAAAATACATCACCCATGTTTCTGGGGGAGTCTTTTAAAGAGAACATTTATTCATTAAGTAGTTTAAAATTCATTTGAATTTCCTCTAAAGACGGATGTTTTCTGTGGAAATATTCCAAATATTAACACTTTATTTCCTACTATGATATGAAAAAGATGTAAATATACTACATGATGTCCAACCACCAATCCAAATGTACACTAAACATAGGGAGATTGAGGATGTACTTGAGCGGTTCAATTAAAGAGACCAAATAGAAATTAATATGTTGTAAGGAGGACCAGTACAAAATATTTAACTTTTTCTAGCAGGGACATAGCTGTTGGAAAAAGTGAATTTTATGTGGGTAAAATGTTTTACCAACACATATGTCCCCGTCACTAAACTTTCAGTAAAAACTCTACTGATAAATGTTTTTGTGATAGATAAAATAGTTATGTTACAATTATAATAATACCAAAAAATAATATATATGTTGGTTAAAGTGTTTAGTAACATATTCTTATGACATATTTTTCTGTTGGTAATAATATTACTAATATATAATATCTATTTATAAATTACATTTGAATAAAAATAATAAATTTTTATTTCTTGTAAAATTTCATATTATATTTATTAATTTTTCATATATAATTCATCTATTTTAATTATTCAACTGAAGAAGATTTACAAGAATGTGCATAATTATAAAAAATAATTATATTAATAATGAAATTTAATACCAAATGAAATAAAAAACATAGGATTCATCCCCCAACATGATCCACCCCACCAAGTATCAGTGAACCATCCAAGCCCCAAGAACTGCAAGCCAAATTAAAGACCAACGGATCATCCATGTCTCATGACAAGAAAACTAACTCCATCACCACCGAAAAACCTCAAGTAGCTATTATACCACAACCTTCAGCTCCAAGATCCCCACCACACACAACCAAAGAGCATACCAAAATTTATCCAGCTCCAGTACCAATGAGAAAAAAATCAAGGAAGATCCATTACTAGTGATAAAAATCCAGTATATATTATTCCAAACCCTTTAACTGCAATATCTACATCACAAAAAAAATCCAAAAACATACCCAAAAATCAGTGCAAAAGATCTACAAGAATTGAAACCCAAAAAAAATGGAAGTATGAAAAAAATATATTTTCATTGCGTGTATTTTTTATCATCCTTGTTGACTTCTAAATGATTTGATAAAATGATAGAAATTTTAAAAATTGGTACTCAAATAGTGAATTAGATAGATCCAATGAATGTTCAATGAAAGAAAAATCCAAACATATGGAAGCTCGTAACATCTAAGAATAAAACAAAAAAACACACATTTTGAACATATTTTTTTTAATGTGATAAGAATTGGTCAACCAATTCATATGAAAATAAATTTATTAAAGAAACAAAATTTTACAATACATGCACCACATGTAACAAGCATACACCGTTAGGTAATTTAGGGAGATACATATTGATATTACAAAAACCAAACACATACTAAAGCTCACAATGCATCAAACCTACCCAAAATAGTTACTCCTCCAATAGTAAAAGTAGTTGTGTTATGATACTCTGTAAACTACTTGAACACATTCTTTTCTCCAATAGTAAAAGTAGTTGTGTTATAACACTCCATATATTGCTTGAAAATCTTCTTTTCTTTAGCTAACCATGCACAAAACTCATGTAGCTTCTTCCATATATTTGTTTCTCTGAAAAAACCGAATGTGATGAGATGAATCAGCCAAATAAAAACAGATATCATAAACTCCATTCATTTTCCATCATATCTTGGATCTTCTCACCAAAAACAACACATGATAGAATGTCTGCAAAAATCCAACACACATTAAAAAAAGGCTTGATGGAATATTATAAATCTATTATATAGTTTTAAGGATGCGGTACTTAATGATTAGAATCACATGGATGATGGTTGTGGTTGAGTGAGACTGAAGTTGGAATTGATAGAGCTGTGAAGTTTTATTAAAATAAAAAAATATACATATTTAAATACTACTAGTCTTTGAGATTTTAGTTGATTTATTTTGGGAATACGATTGTAATTTCAAAAGTTACTTTAGTTACTTTATAGAGATGAGTCAGCAATATCATGTTTACATGTTTTTGGTGATTTGAATAATACTAATAATGTGTGGGGTTTCATTGAAACATGGTAGAAATTGGAAAATGAAAAATCCTTAGTCAATACTTACGTTTTTTATATTTGAGTAATCTAGAGTTGAAGAATTAGAAAATGGAAGAACTCTATTATGATGTGTAAAATATTTATTATATTGTGTCAGATTTTCTTCTCTCAAAAAAGTGTAAATTACCAATGTAAAGGCATGTATATGTTTTTTGGAGTACACATAATATATTTCTTTGAGTAAAGATAGTTGAACTAACAAAGGAATTAAATGTGTAATATATTTTTAAGGACTAAAGAAATTTAGAGAAAGTATAGGAACTCAATAATTCATAACATCTTTTAGCATACATATCACATTTTTTGACCCTAAAAAAATAAATGTGGTTAAGCCCCAAATATTATGAAATATAAAAGAATGATAAAAAAATTATATAAATCATTAGTTTGAGTAAATATAACTAAGTTATAATCTCACCGATTATGTCAGAAAACCTATTTTTAATTCATGGGTCAAAAATAAGAGCGTAAAAAACATGAAAAAGAAAATATATGATTCAAGTATAAATTTATATGTATATGGTTTTTAAAATATTGTGTAAAGTATCACAATTAAAAGAATTTGGACAGGTGAAAAAATTGCAGGAGATACCTCAGGAAAATAATTTCACCATTTCCAAATAAATTCTTCAATGAAATATATACCAAAATTACACAAAGGAATTGGGAATTTAGATAGAGAAAAATTATTCAAGCCATAAATAAGAATTTTATGTCATGAATAAATATAGAAGTTAAAATACAAGAAAAATCTTGTTCCAAGAATTGAGTTTCATCTACTGAAAACTCCATATAGAAGAAGGAACTTACTGTGATAAATGTAAAATGGGAAGATGAAACATTCCATTCTATGGTAGTGGGAGTTTTTTTTGAAATAATCTCCTATGGGAAACGAAAAGACTCAATCATTCCATGGTTGAAAGTGTAGTGACTCATGTATCATATTTGGGAAGTAAGACATGTCTTGAAATGAGATTCTATGCCATATTTTATATACATATGAGCATGCATGAAACCATTAATTAAATGTTCATAGATTTTGTGAATAATATGAGGACATGATATTTTTGGATGTCATGGAGAGTATTTAAAGACCAAGTATTATGGATTAGTTTGAATGGTGGTTAAATGATAGGTTTAAACTACTAAAAATAAATATAAATTTGAATATTCAAAATTGAAAAAATTATATTCAAGAGATTTTATATAGGTAATAATTAAATTATAGAAGAAGAAGAATATAAAAAAGAGATAATTTAGAACCTAGTACTATAATAAAAAGGCCTCTATATATCAAAGATAAAGAAACCAATAAAATCCATAAGTAAAGAGGCAATTCATCAACAAAGAAGAATAACGAGAAGTTAGTGATGAGACCTACCTTATGATATTCCTATATCATACAAGATAACTAAGGAAGCCAAAAATTGTTACTACTGTTCAAGATTTCTATGTGTTGAATAATTTGAATAATATAGAGGTGGATTACAACATAAAGTATAAAGACATCTACATTTAATAACCATTCTGATATTGAGTTCAAGAATAAGGATGATGTGTATGCAGTGTTGTTGAGAATATTCTGGTATACTAAGGAATATTCGTTGAGATGGTAAATATTATTCTAGTGATGTTGTTACATTCAAAGAAAAAATAATATCCCTTTTAGGAGATCATAAGGAGTCCCATTAAATACTGGAGGCAACTAGTTTAATTGAGGACAAAATATTTGAGATATTGATGAGGTGTTCAAAGATATTTATTATTTCATTATAAATATTGAAGGATGTATAATACACTAAAATTTTATTTTTATAGACAATATTGTAGGATTTGAGAAATACATCTTCCCAATGGTAATACAACACACATCAAAAGTGAAACTATGAAAAATCATAGCATCAAAATAAATAAAACTAAGAAACCATTCCCAACACAGAGTACTAAAATAGAGGGAAAAACATAGTAAGGATGAAAAATACAATATCAAAATAGAATGTATTCCAAACACGAACACTATATAAATTCATAAACATGAATAACCAAAATGAAATTAGATACTAAAAATGCTAATATGGGGGTTATTTGGGAACCGAAGTAGAGAAGTGAGATGAGAGAAATAACCAATCAAGAAACTATGTCAACATGGGGATATTGGGTATCCAAAAAGAGAGTGATTCCGAAAAGGGGATTTTTCACAAGGATGCCGGTCGGGAATAGGGAGGTAGTTCATGCGATGTTGTCTGAGGGTAATGCCGGTCGGGAATAACTGTGGGTGTTCTTGCAAATATGTCAACGATGAACGCCAGCCGAGATCATCGAAGGGGTTCCTACGAGGAGGACTATGAGGAGGTCCACAAGGAACACTATCTACGAGGAATGACAGCCGCGAGGAATGCCGGGGGAAACAGAGAGGCAGGGTTGGGGGAGGGAGGTCACGAAGAGTGGCATGGGGGTGTTTGTTTAGGGAAATATGAGTTTTTCCCATTTATATATATATATGTATATAATGAAAAATTTTATGAATTTATTTAAAAATTATGTTGTATAAGGATTATGTATGTATGTATCTATATATATATTACCAATAAATATTACTAAATTATGGATATTTTATTTAATTATACATTTTTTTATCAAAATGATATGTTTATAATATGTAATATATATATCTATATATTTAATTTTTGGTAAAATATTTTATATTATTGAATAATTTATTGGTAACAGATAGTTTTAATGGGAATAGATTTGTTGGTTATAATAACTAATAATAGCATATTTTTTATCAGTAAATCAATTGTCGGTTTTATCATGATAAGACAAAAATCTAAATGTTAATAAAATATTTGTTGGTATTGAAATACTTATATAAACAGATATATCTGTCGGTAAAAATAATTGTTGGTACCTATAGTTAATATCATTATAATTTAATATCTATTGGAATTAATCTTTTTTACCAACAAATATAATATCTGTTAGTAATTGTATGCTGGTAAAAGTCACTTTTTTGTAGTTTCTTCAATTTTTGAACTGTAATGATTAATTCCAGAGAGTTCTTCTCAGTATATTAATAATGAGTCTCAGTAACAAGTATGTTTCAGTTGAGATAATGGATACTTATTTAATTTATAGTGTCATTCTTTTGTCTAAGGAAATAACCCTTTAATCTATCTAAATTTGTAACATATAAGATTAGATACAATCCTTAAATAGGAAGAATTAACACTTGTTGAATCAGTAAATACTTATTGAGACTATCTAATACTTCTTTATATTCATGATTCCACTAATACATGACCCCTTTTTTATCAACCTGGTGAAGGTAAATCACTTTCCAATAACATTTTTTATAAAGCGTCAAACTTTTGAAATTCATTCTTATAGTCTTATAAACTATATAGGGTTCCAAGGAAGTAACATTTCAACAATAAATTTTGTCTTCTTAGGATAAAATTCGATTCCATGATGGAGTAATATGAATCTAGAAAACTTCCCCTAGGTTTCACTATAATCACAATTTAGGGGGTGCATTTTTATCCTTTTTTATTATAGTTTTTATAAAAAAGTCTCATGGTCATAAATATGGTTAGAATGTTTCCAAGATTTCACCACCATATCATCAACATAGAGTTTGAAATAATTTTCTAGGAAGGGTTTAAAGATGTGGTGCATGAAATATTGGTATGTAGCACCCGTATTATTGAGGTCGAAGGGAATCACCTGATATAAATATACCAAATGGGGTTCCTTGAGTTTAATAGATTGTTCATTTTCAGGGGCCATTCAGATTTGGTTATATCCTGAGTAGCCATCCATGAAGCAGAGGTATTGGTATCCATCTCTCACATCAATTATATGTTCTGTAATTGTAACCTAGAAGTCATATTTTAGACAATTCCAGTCAAGATCTTTGAAATCGATGAAAACCATGATCATCCCATTTATATTCTTGATAGAGACTATATCGGAGATCCATTTTAGGTATTGGACTTTCAAATAAAGTTATATTTGATGGTATTTTCAACTTTGTAATTACATTTGGTAGTATGATTTGGATCTTTTTTCTTGGATTCTTTATTACAGCCACAACGATCTTCATAAAGACCCAGGTGATGGGTGAACACATTAGGATCAAGGATTGAAATTTTAGTACAATTCTAGGTTAACACATCTCAATACTACTATAAGAAGAATGTATATACCTATTTTTATTTTATGGGGATAGTCCCACTAACCAATATAGTTTACATATCTTCTTTTATACCCAAATTTACCTATCAGAGTTCTTTGACAGCAGTGAAGACACCATCTTCAAATACTGGAGAAGAATCCATGAGGTTATAAACATATTCCTCTTCCTCTTCCTTTCCACCCATTCGATGATGGTGGGTGATGAGGTGGTAGAATTATAGTTTGCAATAAGATTAACATTATGATATTTGGATTCATAAATATCTCTATCCTCCTATAGTGATATAAAAATTCCATTAGATTCCGCTAATGATGTCAGCATCTACTAAATTCATAGGGCTAAATTGAGGGAACTTTCACCTAGAGATTCAATACTTATGGGAGTATCATAATACTCTTTAGTGTCATAGAATTCATCTAACATGATTGATATCATACGGTTTGAAAAATACATTCCCAACTCTAAACTCAGATTCTCAATTTGATCGATTGGAAGAACATACTCATAAATGAACTCATTTAATGGGTTGATTAGGGTCATGTTAAGAATGTTTTTGGAAGTAACCTAGGAAAAATCATCATTCATGGGATTTTCCCCTCTCTTTGATAAAATACTACATTGATATAGTGAGTTTTATAAGATTTAAATGGATAGTTATCACCATATAATGTCCCACTTTTCCATTGATGAAATACATGATACATTGACGATTTAGTGAATAGATTACCACATGTTTCCAAAACAAAGGCCTTCCTAGTAGAACGTCGAAGGTTGTGTCCTACTAGATGACTTGGAATTTATATTTGGACATCAAGTCCCAAATTCAAGTTCTGATCTTAATCCAAACAAGGGGATTTTGTACAATATTGTCATACCCTTGAAGCATCACAAGGGAAGGTGATTGGTAATCTTATTTATAGACCACTAAATGAACTGTTTTTTTTGGAATTATATTGAATCCTAATCCATTATTAATGAAATCTCATTTAATGCCAATTTTATCTAGTATTATTTACAAAAAATTACATGATGTTCCGTTGCACCATAATATCCTTATATAGTTCTATAAAAGAGATGAAGGAATGAAATTCCATAGAGTCTATATCTACATGGTATAAATTATCAATAGTGACCTTAAATGTTTTCTCTTGAGTATTTAATAGGGCCTCTACATGAGATTCTTATAGATCCTATGAAAAGTTAAGAGAATCCAGAATTGAAAGATATACAAGAACTATGGCCAACTACTTCAGGATGTCATATTTTTGAGTCAAAGGTCTGCATTTTCCTATGGGGATTATTTACATAGAATGAAATTTAGAGTTTTTAGTTCTTGGTGTAGATGAGTTAGGTAATTGAGTAGATGTTGATGGTATTATTGTTATTTCCAGATTAGACTAACTTGGCTTGCCTACCTTTCTATAATGATGAGACTACTTCACCAATTCTAGTAGATTTTCCAAAATAATTGGGTTTAGAAGACTCTTAGAGAGAATGGATGCATTTCCATACTCTTTATTAGCTCTCTGATGGGATATTCTATGAGTCATAACAATATAAATTGTTCTGATGGGTATGTGTCTAGAATACTAGGTTTTTCTATGACTATGTCTTCCCCTACCTCCTAGGATCCTATGGCCTCTGCCTATGGTTCCCAGATTTGAAACAGGGAACTCAAGTTCATAAAAATTATCATAAATGAATAAGGGATCTTATAATTGAATTCCATTAATATAAATAAAGTCTAATTGTATATCGGATGAGGATTCTACCCAGCAATACAATTCCTACAATTCTGTTTTGTGGGTTGGTGCCCGTGCTCTCGGGGATGGAGGT
The DNA here is from genome assembly GCA_963277665.1 of Viscum album. NCBI lineage: Eukaryota > Viridiplantae > Streptophyta > Magnoliopsida > Santalales > Viscaceae > Viscum > Viscum album. Next base: position 401,236,727 of record OY728119.1, read on the forward strand.
ATGAAAATGGAGAGAGTTAGGACTGGATTATGGATTTATACATGATCATCCTTATACGACTAATTTATATTCTTCTATACAAGATGTTTCCTAAAATATAGAATTTTGGAAGACTATGGTGCCAATGAAGTTTGTTGTGTTATGGAAGACAAAACTGAGGATGCATTCAGTTGATATAATTGTGCCCTGAGGATAATAATATTTAGGTTGATTGTTTTCTTGGTAATATAATCATTGGTATTTTTTATACTCTTTCTCATAACATCTTTTCATTCACCTTCTTCTTCAAGAGTATAAATAGAAACATACTCCACTTGTGCAGGTGGTTTACCCATCATCAATTTCCAAGAGTCAACAATATTTTGAAGGATGTATTTAAATATAAAACAACTATGGATGGTATGAACCAACATTATGTAGAAGAGAAATAATTTAAGTAATCATCGATACCAACATGATCTAGCCTCTTAGGATCTACCAATTTTAGAAATCTATTTTTCATATATTCTATAAAGTAAACAGGAAATATCTTATCTCAAAAGGAATAGAATTTAATCTTCTAATATATAAATTGAGATCATTTAAGTTCTATCTTCTCATTTTAATGGGTTTATTGTTTCTAAAATTTTCATTCAAGAGTAGGTTCTTTGTTAGGAAGAACATTCTATAGGGATGGATCCATATTAGAGGCTAATTTTAAGTTAATGATCACAATTTTTACTTTACCCATTATAATTATATTAGCTACTGTTGGTGTTCTGTAGTTGAATCTAGTTTAAAAAATATAATTCTCCAAACTCTGTTTAACAGTGAAAAGTTCCTAGAACCCATCCAAATATATTACCATGATAATAAGTGTTCATAGCTCATTATAAAGGTTCTCAATGAAAAAACTCAATAAGTCCATTTGAGTATGTTTTATGTTCAAGGAGTAACTAAAGCCATTCCATCTATATATAAAATCCGAGACACTATCATTCTCTCAATACTTGAAACTTAAGAGGTTGAGGACTGTTGTTTTTTGAATCATAGAGGTAAATTGAAAAAGGAATTTTCTATGAAGATATTTATACCCATTGATTGAATCAATTAGTAAACTGGTATAATGGAAGAAGACTCGTTCCTCTATGGTCTATATGAAACACCTCTGTTTGGATATCACTTTCAACTTGAGGGTTTCCATCATAGGACCACACAAAAACATGAAGTGCATCAGATGTTGTTCTATACCCCCAAGCCATTGAATATTGGGAATGTAGGATTCCCAATGTTTTGTAGGGGAAGAGTTTAATTAACCCATTCAGGGTATGAATTCCTTTCTGGTTGTACTAGTGCACTTCATCCTTCCAAAATTTCTAATCAAGCCGACTTTGAATCAATGGTGTCATTGAGGTAGGGAAGAATATTCGACATGAAAAGATTCTGAATAAGAGGAGTAACTAGTTAGTCTAGCTATGATGGCCCTGTCTGTACTCATGGATGATGACCTACATAGACTGTCCCATAAGGGAACTCCTAACATGCTTCTATTTGTTTCACGAATGAGGGAACTGTTGATAACCTAGTACTATCAGATCCATGTATATTGGTTTTCAGTTTCACACATTGATTAGATGTTTTAAAAATACTTCTACTACTATGATGAGTCCCCTTTGATGAGGTATAATGGATGAGATGATGAAATTTGGCTCTACTTGAAGAACATATCCAGAAAGTATGGTTACTCAATGTAGTAACAAATTGCACTATACCAAATCCTTCATCTCTTCCTCATACTGAGAAAATATTTCCCCAAGTGTGAGAGGTTAAACCTCTTTATGAGGTGGGTGAGACATGGCCACACCTTGACCCTTTTCCCTAGGAGTTACTCATAGAAGAGGTGGTTGTGCAGAATTATAGGAAGTCCCTAAATTCTCAGTGAGACTTCGATTCCTAGTACACACACATTCCTTAGTCATTTTATCACGGGACACATTTTTGGATGGAAGCATCCTTAACATGTTCCCCTTTATAGTCTTCATGTTCTGTATCATCCATAGGGTTGGTGCTAGTGATGTTTACCAAATCTTAATGCATTATTGGTGTCACATTAGAATTTGAATGACATGAGGTCTGGATGATCCTAGATTATCTATCAAAATATACATGATCTTTAGGAGCAATTATACCATAGTTTATTGATTTTTTTTCTTTCTATTGGGTTTCATTACTTCATTTGAGGATCATTTTGGAGCTATTTAGTGATGGGTTATTTGAAGGGAGTCTCCTAACACTTCCATCATGTGTGTTCCTAATGAGAAGATAGATTCAAGAAATGGGATGATATGAGAGGGTTCTACTTTAATAAATACCCATAAATAGGAACATAATGACCTATTATGGAGAGGAATATATGGTAAAAATGTCCCCAACCATATGTGATGGGGTGGGACCCACTCCAAAAATGTAATATTTTGAACCCCATTTTTCAACCTTAAGGGGATGGGTTGTGTTAAAAATGCCCCTAGCCCTATGGGATTATATTTCTACTTAATCACTGGGGATACAGATTCAATGTATTTTCTCTTGATCATGTAGATCCTTGTTCAAACATGAGTTGAGTGCATCATATGATCTTCATGTGTGCTACTTTATTTGAAGGAATTACTGTTGTTTGGTGATTGGACATTAATAAATGAGAAGTAGACTCAACCTTATTAAATGAATCATGTAAGAGTCCTTAAATGTATTTATATCTTTGGAAAAGATGATTATGATATTTTTTATGGTCAATTCGTAACAAATGTTTCATCTACCACGAGCAGAATTTTATTTTGAGACATGGCTAATATCAAAGATATTGAATGGTGTCACTTCCAACAGACCCTGCTAAATATGGAGTGGAATAAAATTAAATGATCTATGACCTCCCATACCCTAATTTATACACCATTTGTGTCATTATCCATAAAATATTTTAGATTTCTTAACACATTATGAAATGCGTGTTGGGGACCCTCCTACTTTCCCCCTAATTTTGAGCATCACATAGCTAGAATAGAATCAAAGTTAATTTGAAAACAAAATTCTTTTATTACTTTTAAATGACCCTCATATCCATCATGAGGAAATAATTTAGTCATTAGGTGAGGAATATTGATCCATATTTATAGAATAATGTCAAGAATACATTCTTCTAACAGTGTTTCTAGAATTATATATTTAGGATTGGCTAAGGGCCAATACATGACTGATATGTTGTCATTATCAAATTATTTACTTATAGAAAATGATTCTGATTCATCATCAATATAATATACCTCCATATTTTCTGAGAAAAGTGCGAGTTCCATAGAATCCTTTTTCTATGTAGTGGGTTTATAAGGAATACCCTCTACTATGTTGGTGGGTAGGTGATTTAAGGGTGTCTTATAGAGGGATTATTTCCTTATACCGTCTTCTAGTTGAGAATGGATATCACTTTTCAATGAAAAGGCATCAAGAAGGACTAACCTAATCTTTCCATTTCCCTCATAATTTGAGGGTTCTCTCATATTTTATTTTTCAAGGGGAGGACCATATTATTGAAATGAAATAACAATAAGGGGAGGACCTTTATAGAAAATTCCATGATGAGGAAGACTACTATCATGGATCAAAATTTGACTAAAATGATATTTTTTTGTAGTTTATACCCTAGGTAATACCATTAAGGTTAATTATGAAAAGGAGAGGACCTTTTTTCATTTGATATTATAACCACGAGGATGTCTTTATGGTGCTCATCAAGAGATTTTTTCTAATGATCGACCATTTCATGACCATAAAGGAGTCCTTAGTGGTAGATATTCTTGGGAGGACCTCTATAGTTTCTTTTAGAAATGTATCTTGGAGGAACATTGTAAATATGATTATTTATTCTATAATTTGGTAAGAAATCAACAAGATCCTAGGCCGCTATTGATAAATGTTTGATGGTATCCATAATACTAGCCTCTATTATAATAGGGTTTCGATTCTCCTTTTGTATTTATAATCACATTTGGTGAGACATATATTTAGATGCTCCCCATTGGGCGGTCTTGGTTAGATACTGGGGAAAATGATCATCATGTATGACATCTTTCTTGAGGGACTCCCATATTTCTCTTGGAATATGCCAACATGCTTATCGGGTTTTAGTATGGATATACACCTACCCTAAAGTGGCAGTTGAAGGGGGCCAGTGGTCTCCAGTTGGAACAAGTGTGTGTTCTTGATCTTGTCATCCATTTATCATGATATTTTGCTAAAAAATATCCTATAATAGAGTATGAACACACATATTTTCATGAGTAACCATATTATCATGTTTATGGGTCACTTAAAATATGGATGCAGAGTTGTGTTCCAGAATCCTTATCACTACTGATTAAATTATTATATCCTTCTAGACTTGTAAAATGTGGACGTGAATATATTCTTATCCTTCTATAATTTCTAGGATTTAAGGGGTGACTTATATATTTGGAACGAGAACATATTCCCATTTCATGATAAGATTAGGGTTGTGACCCTATTCTTATCCTCTATTTATTTTTAATTGATCCATAAAATTGTCATGTGTGGGGAAAAAGACATGGGTGTGCCCACATTTTATTTCTAGGTTATGAAGATATGTTTCTCTAGTCACTGAAAAATTTTATTTGTAGGCTGGATGAGTTTAAGAAAGTATATGGGCCTTCTGATAGGTTTCAATCACATATTGTGGGTAGGATTCTCTAGAAAGAATAGGAATGTGAGCCTATTCCCAGTCATTTGATCACTCCCTTGGTGGGCTGTCTTGGGTGGATAGTTCTGAAGGACCTATGTTAGTGCCTGTAGGATGAAACCCTCATCATTATTAGGAATTGGAATGATGAATAATTGGAGGTTTTGATTTCATTAATGAACCATTTGCGTAAACTCTTGTGCATTTGAGATGAGGCCATCACTGACCTCTAGGTCCACTTCCTTAAAGTAAGTGAGGAACCTATTGTTTCATTTTAGGGAAAGGCTCTTAAAATGGTTTTAGATGAAAATAGGTGCCATTTACTTTATGAAAACTATCTATTTATAAGTAGACGATTGGTATAGATTCATATATTTGAGGGTTTTTCATGTGACATCCAAGTTAGGATAGTACCATTGAGGTGGTACTCCTAAATTATCATGTTCAAAACCTGGGCATTGAAGATGTTGGTTTGGAGATAGTGTCCTCTGGTTAGATGATTACCCAACTTGTGCAGTATTTGATGTGTACATTTATTTAATTTAGAAGGACACCATTTTGTTGAAGGGATATATGGTGAATGTTCTTGGTCATATACATGACAAACACAACTAAAGAAAACTCATCAAATTAGTGTTACAATAAATGAAAACATGCTCAACTAATTATATTAAAAGATCCAAATATTTACCTCTTTCATTTTGTTGGTGGTTCAAAATGGTCCTAACATGTGGGAAATACAGTCAACAAAGTATTCACATTGGGTTCACCATTTTTGTTTCTCACCCATTTTCGTGTCACATTGGGTTCTAATGGGGCATATTCATGGAACTAGAAGCCCCCAAATACTATCATATCCATGATAGATCATGGGACTTATTTCCAAAGGAATGTAGCTATTATGGGATTAAAAAGAAATTCTTAAGAACTCACATTGATCAAGAGGATGTAAGGCCAGTCTCATCACACCTTTTGGGGGGATTTATTTCTTACTATGGGACTCCATTTTAGATTTAAGACATATTTGGGAATCTATTTTAAAATTCATATACAAAAATAGTTACCCAAAAATATTAAAAAATAAATTATAGACATGACTTTATGTAAACATCTATATTTATTAGAGGTCTTCTATCAATTGAACCATCTATATGTATCAAAGGTTCTCTATCTTAGTTACATTTTTTTGTGATGATGATTTTAAGATACATTTTTAGGAACTATGGAACATATATTAATATATGGATATGGGATTTATTTTGATTTTCTGATCAGTCTCATTATTGGGGATTCCTACGCATCCTCATGAGAGGAATAAAAACTCACATAGTTCAGTTCCACTTGATGGTACACATCATACATTTTAAGGTTATGTGACAAGGACCAGATCATGCTGTTTAACTTCATGCAGCAAGGATGTCTAGGCGAAAGGGGGACTAGTCAAGGTTGGTTTTGGAATTATTCCAAAACAACTAGAGTGAATTAGAATAGATATATACTTCTAGGTAGGGGTAATTATTTTTCTAGGAATATATCCCAACAAGTAAAATGATATAAAGGACCTAAATGGGATATGGAACTATAGGTTAAGTATGAATCAACCATGAATATAGCCCAAAGAAGACTAGAGTGAGTTTAGGGTGTTGGGTTTGAACCTCATGGAAGCTTCCTAGAAATCAAATCGCATATATATCATAGGGATTGTGTCTTACACATAAAAATGATAACCATTTGAGGATATCTAATCTTATTGATGACATGATCACTGCTAACCTCTATAACCAGTTGAGTCATGCTCGATGTAAAAAACAAGAGTAAGTGGGCGATATAGAATTTCAAACAATCTAATTTATCTTCTAGTGGATGAGGGAAAGGGTGTGGAAGGAGTGAGATATCTTGAAATAAAGAATATAGACTTAATCTAAGAGGGATTACCATATGCCTTCCATTTTCATTAAGGGATGTGTGGTAGAGGGTGAGGATTTAGATGACAATTTGTACCTATAATATGATTCACTTCACGTTTCAGGAAATATGTGTTTCCAACTTGACCAAGAATCTATCCACCACCATCCCGATGGATAGGATCCTCCTTACCATGAGAATGTATGATCATGAACATTATGAGGATCCTACTAACAGGGGAGGTTAAATGTGGTACTTTTATTACCATGAGAATGTATGATCAAGAGGGCATGCTGGTCTTCACTAGGTTCTGATCAGACATATTTGGAGGATTTGTAGGTGAGCTTATCTTGTCCCCCTTAGACAAGGAAGAAGGGTAAAGGGGTGGCCTGTCATTAGAAATGAGAAAATAGGACCCAAAAGGTGAATCACCCATGTCATACCTAGGAAATTTGGCGGGAAACTCACCTAGATGATACTTAAGAGAGTTGGACATGGCTTTTACTAGGTGATACTTGGGTGATATGGGAGGATGATTATTTAACGAGGTATTACTGGTTGAATTTTTAGGTACTTCAAGAAGTATTTTTTGGAATAAATTGGATGAAGAACCACCTGGGAAACCAAACTCGGGAGAGACCCTAATCATACCTCCATGGGCCACCTTAGGTTCTTCTAAATGGGTCTCACACAAGTCCTAGGATAAGAAAGGGTCTTACACCCTATTAATTTTACACTATGGTAAAGTGGATCTTTGAATAGGTTTTTGGTATTTTAGACCTTGAAAAAACTCTAATCCCTAGACTCACAATTTTTTCCTTTGAATATTGGAGATAAACCTGGTGGTTTTTGAGGAATTGGGTGAAGGAATAGAATGAGATGAGATTTTAGTGGTTTCCTTTGACTTCAATACATGTCAAAATAGGATACCAAGTGGCTTATTTATTGAAAATATTGGAAACTTGGGAAAATAAGGTGGTTATTTAAATTGATCCATGATTTTTTATTGTGAAGGTAGGATGTGAGATGGATAGTTTCATAGGTTATCCTATTTAGGTGTTCCATACATGATGTCTTCATAAGCTTATTTATATAGGTGATATCTGCTCACTAGTCTACCTAAGTGCTCTGTGTAGGTGGACCTTGAGATATGGGACTTTCACGAGATGGGGGAAAGATGTTATAAAATTCAATTGTGTGTGAAATTGAATTCCTTTATGAATAATTACCAAATTCCTATTACCGTAAATATTGATTTGTATGTATGTTTGGGCTCAATTTGTAATTAAATAAAAGTTTCCAAAGCATCAAATTACCCCGTTCTATGGTGTATACACCCTAATATAGGGTTTTTTGATGCTACTAAGTGCCTAAAATACCCTCAAAATGGGGTTTAAGGTGTCAAAACCTTTTTATCAACATTTTGAGGGATCAATAACATAATTTTAGAGGGATTTTTACACCACCATTCCACCATATTTTTGGATAATTTCTAATGAATCTCTATCCATCTATGGGTGAAAAGTATTATGGCACATGAAAATCCATCCTACATATACTTCTAGTATGGAGACACAATTTTTAGTTAATTTTTTTTAACAAAGTATTTTCCATGAATTTTTCGAAGAAAAAAAGTGTTAATGTATTCACATGGGCTGGTTTTGACATTAATGGTTTCTGAACTAACTTTGTATTATGTTTTATTTGTTATTTATAAGTCAGTGAGTATGAAGGTAGTGTGTGTGATGTCCATATAGATTGGATATTCACATCTTGGAAGATTAATGGAGTCCCCAAGACTATTAACAATAATAATAACCCCCAATTCTAGTTTCAAATGTGTTTTGACCTATTAATGGGGTTTTGAGATGCACCTTGAATCTTGGGAGTTTCTTGTTGCTATTTTTTATATATGAAAAGAAATGTGATTTTTCTATCAATGTTAGAGTGTCTCTTAAATACCTATTCAGATGAAAAAAATGTCCAAACGTGTTTTGTCCAATGATAATATTGTATGGAGATGATTCTATTTGGTTGTAAAATCTTAATATGAATATGATACTACTAGTTATAGGATGAAAATATTTTTCATTCTTACAGAATAAAATTGATACAGTTCATTGATTCATGATATTTTTTTAAACTCACAAGTCGAAAAGTACTATACAATATTGATGTTTTTGAATTGTATACCATAGTAAAGTTTTCAGGTTTTATCCTTGTAGTTATCATGCTTGATAACAGATATATCATATGAAAATATAATTGGATAAAGCTAGAGAAATGTATGTTGGGGAAATATACTATCATTAAATCATTCTAAATAATATTTATTTGATGCATTGTTCTTGGGAATTAATTATAATGATGATTTAAGGATAACATGAAGATAATCAAAAGTGATTTGATGTGGCTAATAGGTTTTGTTGATGTATGAGGATAATTCTAGAAATTCTGAAATATAGTGTTGGAAATACATCTAAGTGTATAATAAGTTACATAATTTCACTAACATTAAGAATTTGGAAAAGGGTTTCATACATGTGATAATTTTTTGAGATGTGTTATAACATAATATTATGTAAGAATAAGTTTGATGAGGTATATAAAGTTTGTGATCATACATATGAATAAATCTATGTTAAGGTAGAAAATTAATTGCGTGAAGTAACTATGAATGTTCACTAAATACATAACATAAATCTATATATAATATTGGGAAAATTAAGAAAAGGTATTTATAAATAATAAAATTTAGATAATATGTAAGGAATATTTCATCTTATCTATGAATTATTCCAAACTAATAAATACTAAAAATGATTGAACTCACTGTGATATATAAGATTATTATTTATCTTATATATGAAATTTTACTTACAGAAAAATTATTTTTCTCTAAATTGAAGAGTTTAAAGAATAAAATATTATAAGGAAATATATTGGAGAATTCTATGTAATTATTTCAATATTGATATTTCATGATCATTTTTATGAGTTAGCCAATATTATAACAGTGATAAAGAATGAACATTGAAGAAATACTTGTTAGGGATGGTATAAGATTTTAAATTAAGGCCACACCATGGAAAAGAATCCCACAACCATCATATTTGTAAAAAGGTATATTAAGAATTATTAATCATGGTAGTGAGTGTTTTAAGTGATATGTTTCCCTTTGAGAAACCTCAATACTCATCCAAACCATGGTTAAGGTCGCAGAGGCTTAGCTTTGATTTATTATGATACATTAATGCTATGAGGAAGGTATCATGTTCTTGTGTAGTAGGGATTTTTTAGGATAGAGTTATAGTATAATATAAAGAATCATTAAAAAACTAGGATCACTTCATGTCTTCATGAAATTATAAAGTATTGATTATATAGACTTCATATAGATGAAGAAACTATGATAAATTAGTTATCACTTGGAATTAACAGTCCATGTATTTATGAGGTTTAATAGAAAATATTTGTAATTAATTTAAATGAGTTTGATAGTAAAAAAACTAGATATTTAAACCACATGATATACACACAATTAAAGTTATATTATTATAAGGATAATATTCACATAGTTTTATGAATATGTATTCTTAGAAAAATAATGAGAAAATATGGAACATTAAACACTATTACATTATGATAATATATGAAATTTAAGAAAGTAAATAGATACCCTCACACGTACATTAACTAATAAATTATATATAAAATTGTAAATAGAGAAACCTAGTGTTTCTGTAAAATATATACTCTTTATGAGCTGGAGAATAATGAAAGGAGAAAGAAGAGAACTTATAATATTATAAGTTATTACTAGCTAAAGTACTGAGAATCCCAACATAAAATATTTATAAATTATAAGATATAAAAATGTTTGAGGCATCTATTATGATTACTAAAATTTGAGGAGGAAGATAAAATCTATTGGAGTCTATTGTGAGTACTCTTTTTACATCAATGATCTTACTTCAAGTGGTATAAGATAATAATATGTACACTCTATAGATAAAAACCTGGTTATTTTTAGATCTGATTTACTATGAGTTGGTGCATGTACAAAAGTTTGGTTGGTGCCATAATTTATATATGTTTATGTTCATAACCTTGATAAGATTATTTTAATTAATAAAAACGGAGTTGTGTGTGAGTGGGATAACAACCAACATACACCATCATTAATAAAACCTAATGTTCCTTTATGTTATTCAAGATTATTACTATATTTATACTAACTAGGGATTACGGATTGAGTAAGAGATATATTTATTGAATAAGTGTTGAGGTAAATAATATTAAATGTTTAAATTAGTGAATAAGTCACCACAACTTATTTACACCCCTTCTCTCAATATTTTTGATACCCCAACTGATCATTACAAGTGGTATCAAATACAAGTTTAACCTTGGATTTCATACTCTATAATATCATGATTTGAAGTATTCGATGTTTTTTTGGTATCTTTTACAAAAGACCTTCTATCTCAGGTGTTTCCTAATGTTTATATGAATATGAGGAAAATATAATTTATTATTATGTTTGTAACTCAAATAAACCAATAAAAAGTGGGGAAGATCATGTTTATAATGATTTATATGATAAAAATTATTTTTTTCACATGCATACTTTTAAACCTACAAGAGATACTGAAATATGTAGTTTATTTTTTTCTTAAATATCTTAATGTATTATTGGAAGTGGTCACCCACATTGATGAAGAGTCAGATATGAAGGATAAATACTTGAAAAAAAGTGAATTAGTGTGAAAAATATCACTAACCAAATATATATCAAATGTCTAAGGAATTTATATATTGAAAAGAAATTCTAAAAAATTTGAGAAAGAGTTTCTTGACACTATAGAAGAGAATGATAAATCCTTGAAAATGTAATTGAAACATTTCCTTACATGGGAAGAAAATTATAAGTCCAACATTAATTTCATGAATACATATTTGAAAATAAAATAAGATAAGTTGATGGGTCTTTAAATCTTTTTGTGAGAGAATAAAAACATCCATGAAGGTAAACTTAAGTTGATCATGAAATAATATCAATAATAATTCGTGATAATTGAGTAGGGGAAAAATATTCTCAATATGAAGTGTCTTGAACTTGAAGTTAAATTATCCAATCTAGAAGCAACTCATGTTATATCTTTATATGAAACTAAGATAATTCATGTTTCCATAAAAAATTTCAAGAAAGTTATTTATGATAAGAGACCTCTATGTTGTCGAAACAACCCCACAATATCAAGTGATCAATCTAACATAGGCTCAAAACAAAAGTTACCCTTCATCATATAAAATTAGGATAATTCAATTTTTTTATACGTAGTGTATTTTTTAAATAAAAATTTGTTCAAATATAGAAAAGTAATATTGATGCGGAATCCAAATATACCTATTTTGTGGATAAAATAATATTCAATATAAGTTTCTCCCTATAAATATACCTACAAGTGTTTTAAATGAAACTAAAATAGCAAGGGAAAAACATTTTCCAGTCGACTATTCACAAAATTTATCATGGATTGTTTTCCCCTGTTGGAGTTGTGGAAGGTTTGGTCAAAATGAAGTCAAATACTAGGATAATATTTTAACTTATATAATTCGAAATAAACTCTATATCAAAGAGGATAAAGGTTTAGTTGATGAAAAGAACATCACATAACTCTAAAAACATGTTAATCTCTAATGTATTTTATGTCTTGTAAAATACATATGAACGTTTTAGTCAAATATGTCATTTTAAGGATTCAGGCTTGTAGAAAACAACCAACAATATTAAAAAAGTATTCAAAGGAAGAATAAAAAATAACAATAAGTATAAAAAGTATACAAATGAGTTTACCTTGGTAATTAATAATACTAGAAGGTATGAATAAAATATCCCCAGTAATTCTAAGAAAATACCCCCACTCAAAAGATAGAGTTGTTTATTTTGTGGAAGAAGAAGAAAAATCATAGATTAGTGTAAATAATCATTATGTTTTAGTATTGAATGAATCAAGATGAGGAAAAATAAGTAATTAATATAGGAATGAAATAAAAGTATTGGTTTATTGGAGTAGATTTGTTAGATTCCATGTGGAACTTCTAAAGAAGCCAATGATGATTTTAGAGAGTGCCTAATTAGATTTCCAACATAATTGGAAAAGGTAAGAAAGATGGGGAAATAAAAAGAGAATGAAATTACTGAATTGAAACAAAACTATTTTCATGGAGAAAAAAATTTAATCTCTTAATAAACTTTCTAAAAATGATAACATGGGATCCTGTGAAGTTCTTTTTGTGATATGGAAGTTGACTAGATGCAACTAAAATAATTATCTAACAATATTACCTTCTCAAAAATATTTTATTAAGAAAATTAATCCTACATAAAGAGACACATATAATTTGATGGATGATGTAAATAAGAAAGTATTACATAATGAAGATGAAATAATAAAGGAAACCATGATGCCAAATTGTAATATAAATAAAAAATGTAGAAGAACTTGCATGAAGAGTTAAACCAAACATGATGTTGAAATGAATGGAGTATATTGGTTGAGGCGTATTTCTTAACTCTAGCACTCTCACTGATGATTAAAAGTGTTTCACCTTATTCCCTTATCTATTGTGTGTTATATATAGAGGGAATTGAAGGTGATGTAAGTTCTAAAGGGAAGAATTGATAAAATTTTCTTATTGGAAATATTTTAAAGTGAATTTTAAAAATTTCTATCATTGAAGGTGATCCCAACATTTAGTATCTTTATGAACATTTGATTAAAATATCCACCTTGATTAAGTAATGATAATGTTTATCCCTTGAGGGCGTGTTCTTGAGAATCTTATAGAGTTATAAACATATAAAAATATGTAATTTCTTAAAAGTACATGAGAAGAATTCATTTATGGGGTATGTCTTGAGATGATATAATTTTTATTTTGAAATCTTAAATATTATAATTAATTAAAATAAAATGATCTATTTAATGACATTGTAAATGATGAAATTTGGATAATTTTTGAAGAATTTTTTTAGAATTTTAAACGTGTGTTTGAATTTTTTAACATATTTACTCAGATAAGTGTAGGATATCAGGTTGGTAAAATTATCATGTTAATATATTAATCAATTATAGTCAATTATATCATCCTAAAAATGTATAAATTGTGCCATTGGTAAGAAATTTTAGTTGGAATCATATTCTAATTTTATAAAGGATAGATTTATTTTCTACATTAAACCCTATTTTTTACAATACTAAGAATGGATCATGTATAAATATAGTGGAATAAATGATGGAACATTATATTAAGAGAGTATATACCATAACTTCTTAGGTTTCATTGTATTTAGTTTCTATAAAGGGGAGAGAAGAAAATATAAAAGTGATAAATAATAGAAAATAAAAGAATATATTGAAACATAATGACATAAATTTTATTGCCTTACTATTGAAAACAAATACAAAGGGTGATACTATTGAACCCACTTTGTGTCAAGTTGTATTTTTCTTCAATAGGTCAGTGAACATGAAAGAATTATGTATGATGTGAATATGTGTTAGATATGCACCTCTTATAAGATTAATGGAGTCATCAAGGCTATTAATGGAAATAAGTGTTCGCAGTTATAGGTACAAATATTTTTTGAGCTGTGAGTAAGAGTTAGAGATACACCTTGTAGATTTGAAGTTTGTTTTTCCATTTATTATATGGAAAATAAGATATAATTTTGTTGATTCTATTATAGAGTCTATTAGAAATACATTAACATGAATTTTTTTTGGATGAGTTACTTCCAAATAAAATATTATATGAAGAGGATTCTATTTGGATGAAAAATATAAAGATTAAGTGGACGTTTCTAGTTAGAGAATTAAAAAATTCTTCCATATTGTATAATGGTTTGTTTTATAGAAGGCTATCATATTCATTGGTTTGAAAAAATCAAAATCTAAAACGTACCAATGAGTTTTGATTTCTATGAATTATATACCTCTATGAAGCCTGTCGGTTCCATCATTTTATTTATCATGCATGATGAAGGACATATCATAAAAAATTATACTTGGTTGAATCTAGAGAAATATTTTTTGTAGAAGTAGAATATCATTAAAAAATTTTATTGGTTATTTATTTACTACATTAATATTTAGAATATATTTTGATGATGATTTCATGATAACTTGAATATATTACAACGTAATTTGATGTGGTTTTAGTGGCCATATCCTATTAGGGTTACACTAAATGGTGGGTGAATAAGTGTTACTAATTTATTTTATAGATTCCTTTTGAATTTAACTCCCATGATATGTTAAAGTATTGAATCAATCAATGAAATTATCCATATAAACAAAATATATGAATATTAAATGAGGAATAACACATAAGAAAATTTTTATAGTGTTAAACCTTATCATGAGGGACTAGTCCTTGTCATTATTAATCTTTTATTAATTCAAAGAATTTATAATCACTATACACTAGAAGTGATAAAAAATTACAGGAAATTTTCATACAAGGTTAATGATGGTATTATCCCCTTCTCTACGAGGGGTAGGTATCTTCAAATTTTTTGACAATTCATGGAGTTATTTATATTGTAACCACTATTACTTTGAGGCCCCCCTTATCACTTAATTTTGAATCAGATATTTAAATCAATATGGGAAGAATTAGCTTCAAGGAAGATATCTTATTAAATATTTACATTGGATAGAATATAAATATCAATGATGTAGTAGTATATCAGTATCTCTCTCATTAATATAGAATGAACAACTCATGCACGAGATCATGGATGTATGAGATAATGTTATTCATTCTTAGCACTAAGGCCCTAGATTAGTGGAAATAAAATAGCTTTCCATGACCTCTTTAAATTTATCAGATGGAGTACAAGTCATGTGTTTTAAAATATTCTCTCACCTGGATATAAAAAGTCTCTAGTGAAATAATAAATCCAATAATTTTCTCAATTTTAAAATAATACATTTATTTTTAATTTAAAAATTTATTAGATTATTTAATAATTATAAAATAATATTTCTATAAATTATTATGTAATTTCCATGATCTTTAGATTCATTTTAATTCCCTAAATTATAGAATTAAAACCAGGAATATATTTTTTAAATATTCTTATTTTATCAGCCATAATAAATTAAAAATTCAATTCAAATTAATCGAACTACCTCACATAATTTCCATTATTAAATAAAATAAATGAATTATCCTGAATAATGGATATTAATAAATCAGTCAATATTTTAGAATGATTCGAATAGAAAAAATAGACCAATTTATTTATCTCAGTTTCCTATTTTTCACCAACTAACTAACTCATACATAAATTCCATCAATAACTCATATGCAGGTGAAATCACTCATATGAAGGTACTAAAATGAATAATATTCACCCATAATTACCCAAAAATAGGTGAAATCACTCACACATATATACTAAAATGAATCATATACACCCTATAATGACTCATGCGTAAGTGAAATTACTTATACACAGATCCTTAAATGACTCATACATACCCTCTAATGGACCATACACAAGTGAAATAACTTATACCCCAAAATATTAAATTGATCATAAATAGAGACTATTAATTTTTTAGTTTTACACATCAGTATATAAATTATAGAATTATCAAAAACATAGCTAAAATATATTCCAATATTATGAGAGATTTCTTAATCACTTAAAAAACATCAACAATATTCTCTAAAATTTTCTTCAACAATGATTCACAATAATGATAAAATAATTATCAATTCTAATGGAACTTCAATGCCATCATTTGGATTTGTTTTCAACCTCATGGTATTCCATATATTCTAATTAAAATTATTCTTAAACCTCAACATATCATCCATGAGAAAAATTATATACTTTTCTAGTGATAAAAATATTTACACCACACCATAGTTTAGAGTAAATTTTTTAAGAGAACCCAATATCTATTTGATAAGAAATATTTTACCCAGGTGATAATATTCTCCCTCTTTTATGGGGTAAATCACTACTTTACACTTATTTTCATTTTCACAGTAACCACAACCACTAAATTAACCTGATAAGAATATAAAATTCCCATATTCTCTATTGAAAAAACACTTTCTCTATTTTGTGAAAGAAATGAACCCCAATATGTATTTTAATAATAAAATTGTTTTACATATACTTATCCCACTTTGATAAATTAATAAATGACTCAATAGGGGAGCCTCCCAAATCCTATCAAAAAAGAGGTAAGGTATGATCACTCATGTTAATCATGAGAGTCTCAAATATGTCCTTAGGCATCACCTTTATTAATATTATGGATAATTAGTCTTGGATACGAATAATTTACATCTTGATATCACCATGGGTAACTCATTTTATGAAATTAAACCTGATATTAATGAGATTTTATCTTGAGTATTTAATAAGATTTTTAAAAAGATCTATGGTACTTTGATTATATCAAATAATTCAGAGAGGGTTTCCAATTTTCACCTTCAAATTATCAAGATACTTCTTCATCTATATCACCAAGGTGAAAGTAATTAAACAACCACATATTCATATTATATGATTCTTAGGGTAACTAAATTTTACTTCTTATAGTTATATCTAAAACATATTTCTCCTATATAAAATATTCCTTCTAAAGTGGTCCTCTAATCATCACAATCTCCAGCCCATTCTGCATCAGTTTAACTAGAAAAATTACATTATTTTTCTTTTATGTACAAAAATCCCAAGTTGGATAAACCATTATTTTATGTAAAAAATATTTTGAAAACTGTATGACGAATTTATTTAGGATCACTTTGATATTTTTCACATGAACATAAAACATATATTATATAAGGTCTATATGTAAGGAGATAGAGAAAAATATAAATAAAACTTTTAAACTCCCTATGATCCATACTTTGAAATTAAAATTTTCGAGACATCTTAGTCTAACTTGAATAAGTGTAGAATTAATTTTAGAGTCCTCCATCTCAAACTAATTTAAAAATTATCTGGAACACTTCTCTTGAGACAATAATATAAATATTTTTTTTTCTATATTTGTAACCCTAAGAAATATCTTAACTCAACCAAAATTGAAATATCAAATAGTTTATTCATCTAAATTGATAATTCCTTGAAATAACTTTTTAGGCCACCTTAAAAAATATTTTTATCCACATATAAAATTATAATAAGTGTACCGGAATTAAATTTTTCTTGATATAAAGGTTATTTTTCACTTTCCCTTTAATGAATTTTAAATCACTCAAATATGTTCCCAATCATAAATACAAGAACATCAGGTACTAATGAAATCTATATAAATCCTTTAGTTTTCACACTACAAATCCATTATTTTCAAATATAAAACATTTATTCCCCTCAGTATAAAAATATTATTCAAGATCACTATTCTAGAAGGTATATTTTTCATCAATTTGATAATTTTTTATAGCCTATATACTGATACAATAAGGAACATACTAATGGTCTTAAATATTGAAAATGGATGAAAAGTATCTTCAAAATCAACCCCTTGAACTTTTGAGCACCCTTTTCAGATGAGTCTGATCTTATTCCTAACAACCTTTCCTTGAATACTCAATTTTTTATGAATACCTATTTTTTACCAATGATATTTTTATTGGATATTGAAACAAGGTCCCATGTAGAATTATTTTCAATCTCATTTAGAGGATTATAAATAGAATAAGTCAACTATTTACACTAAAAGGATTCATCCGGTAAATGTGCCACAACTTGATATATTAAAACAGTCTGGTTTTCATAATACAACTTCCTTCAGGTCTGTACTAAGACTGAATAGTTCCTAAATATATTCTATATCCACACATGCTTATTCTACATTTGGTACTTGTATTTTAATTCCTAGTAGGATCCTACAAATCATTAGTTTGATCTAATTAAATTTCAACCAACTTTGGTTTTATTTAACCTATAAAACACTACCACTTCAACAATTCTTTTCATTGTTTTCTTCTATAATCCTGAAATAATGTACTAATGAAACATCATAGTTTGGATTATTTTCAATGATTTTGAGGTAATAATCATTAAAAACCCTATGTATTATTTTATTTATGTATTGTTTTCAATTTACATTAGATAATTACCCAAAAATATACTTTTCTTATCTTTCTCCATGAATTTCCCTAGTTTCGAGTCTTTGATTTTAATAATGAAAGGGATTCCAAAGACTCTAAAATAACTCAATATTGGATTATTTTTAAACTAAATATCATATGAAGAAATATTTAAATTTTACATAAGAATGAATTGAATTTTATTTTTTTCAGCTATACACACTAATTCTCCCCCAAAATGTTTTGACCTCTTATATTAGACTAGTATAATTCTACCCATTTCAATTATGATCATTTTCAACTTTTTGGTACTTCCATCTTTCTACTATGTGCGTGGATTAATATATTTTTGATTGATTCCATGATTAATAACATGATATTTAAATCACTTATTTTATACTCTATACCATTATCAGTCATCAGTTTCTTGATGTGAACATCGAGTTTTCTATATAAATTTAATATTTCCACCACTTTTGATTTGTGTTTTAAAATAGAACTATAGAAATACTTGTGTACTAATTAATAGATGTGATGGAATATAGATCACATGTTATGGATTTATATCTCATGGTTCCATATAAATATGAATGGACTAACTTATGGGGACTTATTGATTTCATATCCACTCTTTTTGTGATTCCCTTGGAGTATTTTTAGTTTTCTAAAAGTAGTAAAAACCTATTATTTATATTTCTTCAAATGGGGAAGATCCATTAATTTTTTTTAGAAAATTTTAGTATATTAATTTAGTGCATTTAAATATGTCTTTTATGCTATAGACTATATTCTTATCTTCTACTAAGGTATCATAAATTACTAGGATTTCTAATCTCGAGTAAATTTCCACAGGGTCTTTCTCCCATTTTGAATAATTTTACTTCTTTGATATGTTTGATGAAATATTTTATTTATTAATGATAACCTCAAAACTTTCATCAAACAGTGGGCCAAAACTCACTAAATTGTGCTCAATCCCATCAATAAACACAACATGTCCAGACATCCATTTCTTACGATTAGTTTTAGATGTTCCAATACCTATAATATTATAAGAAATTTCATTTCCCAAAGTTACAGCACCACCAACATGTTATTAAATATTTTTTAGAATCTTGGAATCTATTATCATCTGTGATGAAAAGTCATTATATATAATCCATGGAATGATCATTTTACCTTATTTAAGAGATAACTTAATAATAAATAACTTCTCATTCTTGTATTTATCTGGATCGTCTTTACCTAAAAAATATATTTTTATTGTCAAGGAATCATGGCCATACACTCTTATGAAATGTGACCTTTATAGTCACATCTACTAAATATTTCCTTAAGACCATCAATCATAATTTGAATAGGTATTTAATGTAGTATTTTATCTATAGTCAATTTCGTCACAACTTGTTTTTTATAGTTTCTCCCCATTAATTCCAACCACTCATGATTATAATGGAGAGAAATATTATACTAAAAAGAATAATAATTATGTAAACTAACTCAAAAAACTAATAATATACTTTTAAACCTCTTCTCCCTAAGATATTTTGAGTCTTTATTAGGAATTTTGCATGATATTTTGATGCAACATCAGCATTATTGTTCAAGGATTGTAAAGAATATTACCTATTATGATTATTTCCACTCCCTTAACTATAATGTTATTATTCAAAAGACTTTTATCAACTTAGTATTTCTTATAATTACATTACGAACCTACACAATTAGTTAATATATATATATATATATATAACTTATTTAGAAGTAGAAATCACAAATTTTATATGGGTTGATGAACATTCTTTCTCAATACCCTATAATGACCCATCCTTCACTTCAAAATCTTTATAAAACCCACTATTCATATTTGTAGGGATATTACCAAGCTTAATACACATTGATTCATCAATGTTAAGTATTATTTCTTATTCAACCATATTTTCATTATATTTTTTTATAATCTTTTCTTGAACAAACACATTTACTTTTATGGTTTTAATTTCTTCAATGTGATCATTCTACTTACTATGAAACTTATATTCACCTTTCTCTAGTTTAAAAACATCCGTCATGAGTAATTTTATCTAGTTATTATATTTTTTGTTTCTCTCAAGACACACTACAAGTTTTTTTTCAACATACAATCCATGTAGGATTATTCTATTTATTCTTCTTCAGTACTTGTGTTGTATTCTTTTTACTAAATATATTCAATGGAATATGGTTCTTTTCAACAAAAATCATCCTCTGATTAATTACCTTAAAAATAATGAGATTCTTCCTCTTAGCTCAATATGATTCACTTCTTTATTATTTTTATTTTTACCTTCATGAGACCTCTAGTACTATTTGAATGTTTTTTATATATTATATGAGTATTTTCTTAATTTTCTTCTTCATCATATTCCATAACATTATTTCCAATTTTTCAATTAGATTTTAATTTAAAAAATCCTCTATATAAATCATTTGAGTAGGAGTTTCTATTGTATTTTTAGTTAAATATTTTAACGCTTTTAGAGATAAAATACCTAACCTTTTTAGACATTCATAACTCTCATTATTTAATTTATATCCACTTAAAAATTAATAGAACTTTTCTATAATCTTAATCTTACTCATATATTTTAAATCTATCACCTATTTATCCATTTTATTTAACTTTAGTATTTTTCTCATTTCATAATTTAAAATAATATAATGAAATCTAAACAAGGAATGATATTACCTATCTTGAATCCTCTAATGATTTGGGTCAAATAAATATATAGAATTTATCATCAAAATTTTAACCATGTTTTAATATGTTATCCATCCATCCAATTTAAATTTTTATAAAATAGGTCACTTTGAGGGAAAGTGATAAAACCATATTACAAGACAACCACATTTCAAACCTCATAAGAGGTTACCAAACTGTTCCAAAAAAAACATTAAAAGTTTTGAATTAAAAACCCTATGTACACTCTATGCGATAGAAGTTACTTTTCCAACTGGGTTGTATTTGATGAGATCCTCAAAGTGGTCGTCCATCCTATCCCATGTCTGAATGTATTCATCCAGGTTTATTTTATTCTCATTGATTATACGAGCCAAGATCCAGTCATGCTTGCTGATCCACCCTGCATGCTCTTCATTACGGTCAACTTGAAGTGATCTAGCATACATTCTATCAGCTTTATACTTTGGAATGTCAACATTAAAATTATTTTTCTCTATATCTTCCTCAAAATGTAGGAGAAGCTCCAGGTTATCCTCCTCCTTCCTCGTCTCCTCATGAACATCCTCCGATGCCACTATGTCCCTTGACTGGTTTGGATCCTCATGCTTATCCCCATTAGACTCCTCCACCTTGTCATAGAAGGATGGTTGGTCAGGCTCCCTAAACTCTATACCCTTTCTGGTAGATCGGGTAGTAATCGGGTTGGGGAGGTATGAGTAATCTCTCTGGGTCTTGGTCTTTCTCCCAGTATGAACCGAATAATCCCCAAAATCAATGAGCTTTAACTTCCCTTTTGACATCCTATCCTATGAGATCCTCTTCAGTTTATTTTCTTCTTCTGACTCCAGGTAATACACATGGGTATCCTCTAAGATTGATCATCAAATGCACTAATGCAAGTTAGATCTTGACTTCAAACGTCTTCTAGGATTAAGGTGTACACATTGTCATGCTGAAGGTAAGAGAGAATAAACTTCTCCTCAGAATTGTGAACTAAACATTTATAATTTCTAAAATTCACAAGGAAACCATGATCACATAATTTTATTATTCTAAGGAGGTTGTTCTTAAGGCCTTTGATGAAAATAATATTTGAAATAATAGCTTTACCAAGAATAATAATGTTACCTATACCGACAACTTCTCTTTGAGAGTTATCCCCAAAAGTTACTTTTCCACATTTAGTCTTTAAAATCTTTTTGAAATAGTCTTTTTTACCAGTCATGTGCTGGGAACATCAACTATTCATGTACTATATGTTGTTGGTACTTCATTCATTATCCTGAAAAAAAGAGAGTTAGGTTTTTGGAATCCAAACTTGCTTGGATCCGGAATTGTTAGATAATAAAATCTTAGGTATCCACATTTTTTTAGAAAAGTGATATTTATAAAATCCAAGGGATTGAACTTTATTTAAAAAACATTCTTCTTCCAATGCCCACCACTTAAAAATTTAGACCAAAAGGGAGATCTTTGAGGGAGAAAATATTTTTTTTTTCTTCTGAAAATTGGGTTTTTCATGTGAATAACCTAATCCTTGATTATTATTATAAGGTCGAATCTGAGAATTCATCTTCTAAAAATTTTCCTTACCAGAAGAAAAATTTTCAAGAAGTTTCTTTAAGGAAAAATTTTCAGATTTTAGTCACATGATTAAATTCTTATCGTCTAGAATAATAGATTTAGAGTTAAGTTTATCCTCTAAAGAATATTTTTCCAAAAACAGATTTTTAAGATCCTTAAAAAAGTTTATCTTTCTAATAATTAACTTTCTTATGTTTCATGGGAAGATTTTCTAAAACAAAATTTTTAATATCAAGATCTTTGGTAGGATCTGAAATTTATTTTTTTAAAATAAATTCTCTAGAATTTCATTTTTCATGTTTTCTAGAAACAGTATAGATTTTCATTTCAAGAAACATATAAAATCTAGAAACTTTTTCATAGGAAGTGAAATTATTACTGCTATCAAATGAAGTGGATTCTTCCTATGAAGAAAAACTGTAATCAGGAAAATTTTCACTTATGGACATATTGGTTAAGTATTCAGCAGTTCATACCTTATCTATAAGACAATCATTTTGAAATGGATCTCTGGTTATTAAACTAATATTCTTTTTCTCAAAAGATTCATATTCTAAAGAATCATCAGAAGAATCTCCACTACTTGAACTCCAAGTGTCATTGGGTTTCAATACTTTCTTATGCTTTGATATGTAGAACTTCTTCTTGTTCCTTTCAGAATTCATGTCTTTCTTCTCTCTCTTCTTAAGCAATAGAAAATCAGATCTAATATGACCAGTTCCTCTACACTCATAGCATGAAACTTCTCTATATTTATTTTCTTATCTATATTTCTTCTTTTTTCTATATTGAAAGATCATATACCCACAAATATTATTCATTCTCCATGAATGATTTTCTAACTCATTTTCTGAAGCTTTACTTTCACTAGATTCATATTGGATGACTACCTTCTTAGATATAGATATTGTAACTCTCTCAGGAGTCTTGGATTTCATATGATTTGAAGTAGTTGTAAAAGCGAAACCTCCATTTACATTCTTCTTCTTAATATTATTAGCATCCCTCTTCATTCTAGTTTCATGTTGAAGAAGAGTTTCAAATAGCTCATCAAGAGAAATCTGAGTAACATTCATATTATCATCTATAGCTATCCTCTTGGATTCCCATTCATTAAAAATGATGTCTATAATTTTTTCTATAATAATATCATCATATAAACCTTTCTCACCCATAGATTGTAAAATGTTGATGATAGTCATGAATCATTGTTGTACCTTACATATGGGTTCTCCATAAGGAAAATGGAGACCATGATATTTAGATCTGACCATGGCTCTTCTAGTTTCAATGACTTTAGATGTTCTAAAGTGATTTACTTCAAGATTCATCCAAATTCGATTAGAAGCTTCACAAGATGAAATTTGGCTATATGTATTTCAAGTCACGAAACAAAGAAAAGTATTTCATACCTCAAATTTTAGCTGTTATTCCACCTTTTTTGGATTTGTGAAGGTTTTATGTTCCTTATCAGGAATATTATAATCTCTAGTTAACATAATATGGTTGTCTACCCTTATGTTTATCACAAAGGTCTTCATTCTCTCTCTCTAGTACTCATAATCATTTCCATCAAAGATCAGTGGTCTAATAGGATTGAGATTGTCCATAGACCCAACATGAATGCCAGCCATACTAAAAAAAGTTCTTTCCACAACACTTATTAGTAGTAAATGTTTTTAAAAATGGATTATAAAATATTAATGATTTAAGAAAAATGAAATCTTGAGCAAGAAAACTTATATTTGAATATAATTATTTCAAATACATTCTTTGATACCAATTGTAGGATTGAATATGTATAATGAGATGCTCAAATATAAGAGGGGGTGAGTTGTATACTTTAAAAATTACTTTGGAACCTTTAAAGTTGATATAAAATATTCTAAAGAAGAGCTTCTTAACCTTAAAGAAATCTATTTATTAACGTTAGATTTTAACTTTAGGAAATCGCAATTTAATAAAGTTAAACAAAATATTCACAAAACCTCTTAATGAAATATTTTCTTAAACTTACAACCTTAAGAAAAAAACTTAAGAAAGATTTTATTAAAGGAAAGATTCAACCTTAAGGAACATAAAATCTTTAATATAATTAAAGTAACAGAATTGGAATGCATAAGAAAGTTATACTTTCTAAATTTAAAAAAATTAAAATAACAGCGGAATAAAAACAACTTGAAATAAAAAACAAGTAACAATAAGATTATTTTAACCCAAAGATAAGGGTATCCAAGAACTTTGGATAAAGGTTCCATGATTTATACCTTCAAGAAATTATGTCTTACTCAAACCCATGTAATCCCTCAATCTGAAGATCAGTATCTGCCTTGTTATCCCTGCAAGCCCTCGATTTTGAATGAAATCAGAACCTCTGTCTTCCAAATCTGGAAGCCCATGATTAGCATGATCAGAGTCTGCACAATGCATTTTTGAACAAGTTGCCTGAAAAAGTTATTCATGACATCTGCACGAATCACTGAGTGTTGTAAGAGCCTCTCTCTCTAGAAATCACTTCACATGCTTTGATCTCTTTTCTATTAACTATTCATCATCGAAGTTGTCCATTGCTCATTCAAATGAACTTGTATTTATAGGAAAAACTACTAAACATTTAGCTCCACTCCAATGTTCATATTTTCCTTAAATTTTGGAGGGACCTGGACAAATGTCAAATAGAAATCGGCATGTTTTTAACAAATTATAGGACATCATTTCATGTATAAGAAACAATGTTAAGTTTAAGGTAAATTTTAAGTATAAGAAAACATCAAATATGATAATATTGGAATGATAACTGAAGCAATTCTAAGAATATTAAGAAAATATATTCTTAATAAAATGTAAATTGTATTGGGAAAATGGTATCACTATCTTTTGGATCTTGTATCATGAAAACGATATGACATTTGTACTAGAATTGGTATCATGAAAATAGTATGACATTTGTACTGGTACCATTATGATAAAAAAAAGTATGACATTTATAACATAATGAAAAATATATAAGTAAATGTAATGAAGATTCAGTAGTTATAAAGGAATGAAAATTCTATAAGTATAATAGAATGAAAATTTTGTAAGTATGATAGAATGAGATCTGCAACGACCCAAACTATTTGAATAGTATATTAATTTACTCTTAATGATTTAATACAGATGTTAATGATTAATGTAGAAAGAAGAGTCGATGGCTTCATCCAGTAGACTCGAACCATATGAATCCCACTTATCAGAGCTTGGGAAGGAGGTTGGATCTATGGGGTTCGCTTTGGACCAAGCCCAAGCTGAACTCCAGCGTGTCAAGCTTGAACAAAATCGCCTACGGAAGAAGTTCAAGCCTATATAAATCACTACCCAGGCAATGTTGGCCGAGCCTCCCTCAAATTCTCTCACCTTAGCACACCTTACACTTAGGTCATATGCTGGTGTTATAAGGGGCTATGTAACAATAATGTAGCTACTTTGGGTAATCCTTTGAGATAAATAAAATTATGATTTCTTCCTATGGTGAATTTTGGGAATTTTCTGATGTTCAGATAAAAATAGGATGTATCTTATGGATGAGTTTTGAAAAAAAAAGGATATTTTAAAATATTTATGTAATCCTTAAATAATTTATGATGTGTAAGGATTTTCAAAAAAGGGTCTCCTACAAATGTGTTTAGTAAGAAATTTAGAGTCTAATAAGCTCAACTTAATTTTTGGTGAATAGTAAAGTATGAATAGTGATTTTACGCTTAGGATTAGTAATGTGACCAAATGTATTAGTAATCTCACTAAAATAAAGTATTAATATAATTTATGTACCTTGATTAAGTAATGTGATTCAATAAAATAGGTAAATAAATGTTTCAGGAATTATTAGTTAAGTATTAGTTTTTTCGGGTGAATAGTGTTTTTTATTTAAAAATTAAATTAAAAATATTTATAATTTTTTTATAAAATGGAGTTCATTTTTGAATTCAGAGCATCAATATTATGTTAAGGTGAATTTTTGGGATTTTTCTGAAAAAGTTTTATTTTCAGTGAATAGTGAATTTTCAGTTTAGAGTTTATTGTGTTTAATGACATCATTAAGGATGTAATAATTATGTAATAATTTGGGTCGACTTATTAATAGAAATATAAGGCATGAGGTTTCCCAAGTGGCCAATACGATGGTCAAATACTATGGGCAAGCCCATGGTTTTTCCAATACCACTAATGAGGTGTCCCGTGGCCATTAATGCCTTGTCCCCTCACTTCCCCTATAAATACCAAGCCATTATCTCGTCATTTTCATTCCAAAATCCTCCTCAAGGATTTTCTGGTCTCCTTACCTCCCAAGGATTCCTCCTAAGGTTCCCTCAAGCCTCCCAAGGTCCCAAACATCAAGATTTCAAAGTTACTCTTCAAGGTAAGGGATTCTTTCACTCTTCCCATTTTCAAAGTTCTACTTTCATTTCAAGTCTTTCAAGTTCCTTTTTCCATGTTGGGGAATGATATATATTTTAATCATACTATCCTTTTATTTTCACATGATTAGAGACCCTATTTAATCTCATCAATTCATTTTATGACGTTTTAAGTGATGCCATTAGGCTGCCGAATTATTCATAAGAGAAATGTTATTTTTTATTCCTTTCAAGTTTTTCATTTCATATGGTATGTCCTTAAAATTTCATTACCATGTTCTTATATCCTTTATATTCTGTACCTATACTATTTTATGGATTATTTATGAGTGGGTGACCCATTTCCCCTCTCTTTTCAATGTTTTCTAAAACCCTGCAACATAGCCGTTATGCTGCCGAATTTTCGTCTCAAAATGTCTCTCTCTTTTTCTCAAAATTCTTTTATTTTATTAAGTTAATACTCAAAACACTTTATTCTAGAGGGGTATTCACATATATATATCAAAATGTTATATTTTAAATTCTGGGATTTTCATATATGATACACACTTTCCTTTTCCATGGGTTTAAAGTGACATAATGATCACGACTTTAAAACAGTTTTTAAAATGTGTTGACTATGAAATGAAACCCATTTATTTTATGAAATATGGTTTGTTTATGAAATTATTGATGATGATATATGTGGCTCAAATGATAATAAATAAAAATTAAGGGTGCACCCTGATAGCGCTCCAATGCATTGGGTAAATACTTAATCTCTAGAGATGACCATTTTAACGATACCTTGGGGAATAACCTTGATAATTTATTTAATGACACCTTGGAGAAGGACCTTGGAGATACAAAATGATTGTCTAAGTTAAAGGTTATTTCCACATCTTAAAGTTATGAAACACATTATTTTTATTATGATATGCCTCATGATCTCTTTATCATGCTTTAAAGTTATTTATCATGACTTTATTGATGTATCTCAAGTTCACATGTAAAATGTTTCTCTTGTTTCCCTTACTATGCCTTCTGATCACCCTTTCCATTGATGTATGCTCCCAGGTTATGAGATGCTATAATAAACTTAGGATGAACAATGAATAATCCTTTCAAGTGTTTATAAATAATTTTTTATGTCATCATGTATTATGTTCCTAGTTTCCAATACACTAAACCATAAAGATCATCGGTTTTGTATAATGTAGCAAACATTTTATGTAATGAAAAAGGCGGGATGTCATAGTTGGTATCAAAGGATGGTTTAGTTATTTATGGAAATTAGGATTTGAAAACTTTACAAATACCTTTAATGAAAAGATTAAATATAGAAAAACATCATGGTATTTTGGTGAGTATTGAGTAAGTGGTTTATCAAGAAAATACATCCCTGTCTGGATACAAGCAGGTAGAGGTGGCTCTGGCATATATGTACATAGGGGTAAAACCTGAAAACATCTCTTTGATCTATAATCGAATGGGAACTGGTACACGACAATGTTCCTTTCCGCACTCTTTGTTACGACACTCCAGGGGATATGTTTGGTTAATCACAATCTTTTTATGAATCATTATAAAGGAATTATAGGGAAATGTAATTGTTTGAGAATTAAGTTATAAGACATAAAATCCTTTATAGTTAAAAGATTCATAAATGAAATAAGTTTCTCACTAAGGATTTATTATTTTAGAAAATGGCGGTCAATAGGAGGAACCGTGAAAATGGTGACCGCAATGGACCATGTGCTGATGGCCCTCCGATGGAAGTCGAAATGTAAACATTCATACGAATGATGAACCAACTAACTCAAGTGATGGGAAATAACTTGAATCAAGCTCAGAGACCGATGTCACCATAAAGGGAACAACATGCTTTTGAGTCTTTTATGCGTCAACGACCACCAACATTTAGTAGATCTACTAACCCATTGGTTGCGTAACAATGGATAAGCTCCATTGAAAAGATCTTTTCTGCACTTCATTGTTTAGAATAAGAAAAAGTCACCCTTGCTATTTACTTCCTAGAGGGAAAAGCTGATCAGTGGTGGTAACTGATCAAAAACACAAATCTAGGAGGAGAGATGGAAGCTATGAAGTGGGAAGAGTTTAGGGGAATATTCTTCAATAAGTATTTCCCTCATTCCTTGAGAACGAGAATAGAGAACGAATTTCTCATGCTGAAGTAGAAGGAGAATGAATCTATTGGAATCTATGATATGAACTTCACAAGGATTTCCCATTATATCTCAAGAATTTTCATGGACCCTAATGGGAAGGTTGATCGATAATTTGGTGGACTACGACCTCATCTGTGGAAGAATCTAGCCAACATGGACTATGATAGCTATGAAGAAATAGTTCGATGTGCTATGAAAGTTAGACTGGAGTTTGGTGAGACATAGTGGTATCACAAATATAATGATAAGAACAGAGCTCTAGAACCAATCCTAGGTAAAAGATTTGATCAGAAAAGAGGTGGAAAGAAAATGAAACTTGCCACATGCAATAAATGTCAGAATAAGAATTCAGGGCACTGCTTGATCGGAAGTGGAAAGTGATACAAGTGTGGAAGAAAAGGACATATTTCTTGGAATTGTCATAGTGTGGTGAAGCCTCAACTCCCCAACACTAACGATAATGGAATGATGGTTATGGCCCTACCCGAAGTCCAATGCCTCAAGTGTGGACATCTTGGGATCTTTTCTAATCACTATCCAAATCCGAGGGCAGTGGAGGGGAATCACCATCAACTGTAGAAAAGGCCAAGAGATCAAGGTCGTGCTTTTTCTATTACAACAACTGAAGTTAAAGCTCTGAATGATGTGGTAGCGGGTACTCTTGTTGTCCTCTCAAAACTATCAAGTACTTTTTTTGATTCTGGTTCTACACATTCCTTTACTTCCTCTATGTTTTCAAAGAATACAAAATCAATCCCTAAATTGCTAGAGGTAGAGTTGTCAGTCATGACTCTAAGTGGGATTATCCATGCATCAATAGTGTTTAGAGACTCTAGTGATTACTTTAGTGAGGAAAATCTTATCTCAAATCTAGTAGTCATTCCCATGATGGTATTCGATGTTATACTAGGTATGGACTGGTTCTCAAAGTATAATGCTAATATCAAATGAAGAAGTAAGGAAATCTCAGTAGTCTTGAATGAACAACCTATAGTTTTCTTCCAAGGAGATATATCCCGACCTGATCATTGTCTAGAGGAACCTTCTATAGCCTTCTTTATGGAGTTAATCAATGCGGATGATGAATGAAAAGGGAGTATAAAAATATAAGATGTTCCTATTGTTTAGGAATACCTGGACGTATTTCCCGAGCGGTTTCCTGGACCTCCCCCAGAAAGAGAGGTAGGGTTCTCCATTGAACTCATACCTGGATCTCAACCGATATCAAAGACCCCATATTGAATGGAAAATGTGGAGCTAGAGGTGTTAAAGAAACAACTCCAAGACTTGTTGGATAAGGGGTTTATCCAATCGAGTGTGTCTCCTTGGGGAGCACCAGTTCTCTTTGTGAAGAAGAAGGATGGATCAACGCCGCTATGCATTGATTATAGAGAACTGAACGGGATCACAGTGAAGAACAAATACCCTCTTCCAATAATTTATGATTTATTTGACCAACTTCGTGGGGATCAATTCTTCTCCAAGATTGATCTTCGATCTGGTTATCATAAACTGAGGGTGAAGAAGGAAGATATTCCAAAGAGTTCCTTCCGATCAAGATATGAGCATTTTGTGTTTACTGTTATGCCCTTAGGCTTGAATTATTCTCCAACTATTTTCATGTATTTGATGAATAGAGTCTTTAAATACTACCTTGATAACTTTGTGGTAGTTTTTATTGATGACATTTTTATATATACTAAAAGTCGTGAGGAGCATGAAGATCATCTGAGGGTTATTTCAAAAACTCTATGGAAGGAGAGGCTCTTTGGAATGTTCAACAATTTTGAGTTTTTGTTACAACAAGTGGCTTTCTTGGGGAACATCATAACCAATGAAGGAATCTCGGTTGACCCTGCAAAGACAATGGTTGTAGAGGAGTGGCCTCAACCCACAACAGTAAATAAGATTCATTGTTTCCTTGGTTTAGTAGGATATTATAGGAGGCTTGTCAAAAAAATTTCACGGATTTCTAACAAACTAACCAATTTGACTCGAAAAGGGGTTATGTTCCTCTGGAAAAAGTAATGCGAGGAATGTTTCCAAGAGTTGAAGAAGAGATTGGTTACTGCACCTATGTTAACACTACCCTCTATCGGAAAAGGATTCGTTATTTTTAGCGATGCATCTCTGAAAGGGATTGGGTGCGTCCTCATGAAAAATGACAAGGTAATTTCTTATTCATCTCATCAGCTGAAGAAACATGAGCAGAATTATCCTACGCATGATCTAGAGCTGGTTTTAGTTGTTTTTATCTCTGAAGATATGAAAGCACTATCTTTATGGGGATAAATGGGATATATACACCAACCACCAATGTTTAAATTATATTTTCACGCAGAAATAATTGAACATGAGATAAATAAGATGCTTGGAGCTTATTAAATACTATGATTGTTCAATTCATTATCACCCTGGAAGAGAAAACAAAGTCGCAAATGCGTTAAGTAGGAAAGACCCTGTTGTTCTAGCAACAATGAGGATCCAAGGAGATCCCTTGATTAAGGATCTAGTAAAACTGGACATGGGAATTTTAATGGAAGGAACATCATCAAACCTATCCCAAATGATTTCTCAATATTCATTTCTAGAGAAGATCAAGAAGGCTAAAAAAGAATATCTTTTGTTGCAGGAGAAGTTTGAGGCTGTGAAAGATGGGAAGTTTCCTGATTTCAATATTGATCCAAATGGTGTATTGAAATTTCATACAAGGCTATGTGTTACATCTTTTCTGGAGATAAAGAAATAACTGATGGATAAAGCTCATAGATCTACTTTCTCTATACATCCAGAAAGAACTAAAATGTATAGAGACCTTCATGATCATTATTGGTGGGATAACATGAAGATGGAGATTGCTAATTACACTACAAGGTGCCTGGTGTGTCAAAAAATAAAGGTAGAATGACAAATTCTTAAAGGGGTATTACAAGCGCTACCCATACTAGAATGGAAGTGGGGTAATATCACTATGGACTTTGTCACTGGTCTCCTAAAAACAACCAAAGGGAACAATGCGATATGGGTTATAGTGGACCGTCTCACCAAGACCGCCCATTTTATCTCTTTTCAGGAAGATTTCTCTCTGGATAAACTTGCCATTATATACGTAAATGAAGTGGTAAGGATGCATGGGGTACCACTATCCATAGTATCTGATCATGATCCAAGATTCAAATCAAAATTCTGGAGAAGTCTTCAACATGCTCTGAATATTGAATTGAATTTTAGTATAACTTATTATCCTCAAACTGATGGACAATCTGAAAGGACTATTCATACACTTGAGGACATGCTGAGATTATGCTCATTGGAATTTAAAGGTGGATGGGATCAAAACATCCCATTAGATGAGTTCTCATATAACAACAGCTTCCATTCGAGTATTCAGATGGTACCCTTTGAAGCTCTGTATGGAAAGTGATGTAGAACTCCAACATGTTGGGATGAAGCTGGTGAGAGAAATCTTCTTGGATCTGATCTTGTGCAAGAGATGGTAGAAAAGGTTCATGCCATCCAACAACACATAAAGGCTGCTCAGAGTCGCCAGAAGAGCTATGCTGACAACTGTCGAAGGGTCTTGAAGTTTGGTGTTGGCGACAAAGTCTTCCTTCGAATTTCTCCATGAATGAGATTCATGTGGTTTGGTAAGAAAGGGAAGCTCATCCCTAGGTACATTGGCCCCTAAGAAATATTTGATTTCATTGGAGAAGTGGCCTATCGTCTAGAACTTCCACCAAACCTACCTCATGTTCATGATGTCTTCCATGTATCTCTCTTGAGGATGTACATACTCGACCCTTTGCATGTACTGAACCCAGAGGTGGTGCAACTGGAACATGAACTCTCTTATGAGGAGCATCCAGTGGAGATCTTAGACCGTAGAGACAAGGTTATACGCAACAAGACTACCCACATTGTGAAGTTGTTGTGGAGGAATCATAAGTATGTAGAACCGCCGTGGGAGCCTTAGGAAACAATGAAGAAAAATTACCCTCACCTTTTCGACTAGGCCTTTGGTTTAAAATTTCAGGGGAAAAATTTCTTAAGGCGGGAGGAATGTAATGACCCAAACTTTTTTAATTGTATATAAAATTACTCTTAAAAATTTAATTGAGATGATAATGGTTAATGCAGAAAGAAGATTCGATGACTTCATCTAGTAGACTTGAACCATATGAAGCCCACTTATCAGAGCTTGGGAAGGATATAGAATCTTTGGGCTTCGCTATGGAACAAGCCCAAGCTGAACTCCAGCATGTCAAGCTTGAACAGAATCTCCTACGGGAGAAGTTAAAGCTTCTAAAAATCACTACTTGAGCAATGTTGGCCGAGCCTCCCTCAGATTCTCTCACCTTAGCACACCTTACACATAGGTCACATGTTGGTGTTATAAGGGGCTATATAACGAGATCATAACTGCTTTGTGTAATCCTTTGAGATAAATAAAATTGTGATTTCTGCCTATGGTGATGTTTGGGAATTTTCAGATGCCCGGATAAAAATAGGATGTATATTATGGATGAATTTTGAAAAAAAGGATATTTTAAAATATTTATGTAAACCTTAAATAATTAATGATGTGTAGGGATTTTAAAAAAATGGTATTCGGCAAATGTGTTCAGTAAGAAATTTAGAGTCTAATAAGATCAACTTAATTTTTGGTGAATAGTAAAGTATGAATAGTGATTTTACGCTTAGGATTAGTAATGTGACCAAATGGATTAGTAATCTAACTTAAAGAAAATATTAATATAATTTATGCACCTTGATTAAGTAATGTGTTTCAATAAAATACGTAAATAACTGTTTCATAAATTATTAGTTAAGTATTTGTTTTTTCTAGTGAATAATGTTTTTTATTTAAAAATTAAATTAAAAATATATAGATAATTATTATTAATAAATGGAGATCATTTTTTAATTCAGAGAAAAAATATTATGTTAAGGTGAATTTTTGGTATTTTTCTAAAAAAGTTGAATTTTCGGTGAATATTGAATTTTCAGTTTAGAGTTTCGTGTGTTTAATGACATCATTAAGGATATAATAATTATGTAATAATTATGGTAGACTTATGAATAGTAATATAAGGTATGAGGTTTTCCAAGTGTCCAATACCATGGACAAGGCCATGTTTTTGCCAATACCACCAATGAGGTGTCCCTTGGCCATTAATGCATTGTCCCCTCACTTTCCCTATAAATACCAAGCCATTATCTCATAATTTCCATTCCAAAATCCTCCTCAATGACGTTCTGGCCTCCTTAACTCCCATGGAGTCCTCCCAAGGTTCCCTCAAGCCTCCCAAGGTACCAAACTTCAATATTTCAATGTTACTCTTCAAGGTAAGGGATTCTTTCACTCTTCCCATTTTCAAAGTTGTACTTTCATGTCAAGTATTTCAAATTCCTTTTTCCATGTTGGGGTATGATCTCTATATTCATAATAATTTCCTTTTATTTTCACATGATTAGAGACCCTATTTAATATCATCAATTCATTTTTTGAAGTTTTATGTGACACCATTAGGCTGTCGAATTCTTCATTAGAGAAATCTTATATTTGTATCCCTTTCTTGTTTTTCATTTCATATGGTATGTCCTTAAAATTTCATTACCATGTTGTTACATCCTTTATATTCTATCCCTGTACTATTTTATGAATCATTTATGAGTGGGTGACCCATGTCCCCTCTCTTTTCAATGTTTTCTAAAACCCTGCAACATAGCTGTTATGTTGCAAAATTTTCATCTCAAAATGCCTCTCTCTTTTTCTCCAATTGTTTTAGTTTATTAAGTGAATACTCAAAACTCAATATTTTACTAGGGTATTCACATATATATCAAAATTTTTTATTTTAAATTCTGGGATTTACATACATGAGACCCGATTTCCTTTTCCGTTGGTTGAATCTGACATAAAGATCACATCTTTAAAGAGGTTTTCAAATGTTATAAATACAAAATGAAACACATTTCTTTTATTCTATATGGATTGTTTATGAAATGATTGATGATGATATTTGTGGGTCACATGATAATAAAGACAAATTAATGGTGCTCCCTGATAGAGCTCTAATGCATTGGGTAAAGACTTAATCTCTAGAGATGACCATTTTAACGATACCTTGGTGAATAACCTTGGTAATTTCTTAATGAAACCTTGGGGATGGACCTTGGTGATACATAAATGATTGTCTAAGTTAAATTTTGTATCCAAATATTCATGTTATGAAACACATTATTTTTATTATGATATGCCTCATGATCTCTTCCTCATTCCTTAATGTTATTTATCATTACTTTATTAATGTATCTCAAGTTCTCATGTAAAATGTTTCTCTTATTTCCCTTACTAGGCCTTCTGCTCATCCTTTCCTTTGATGTATGTTCCAAAGTTATGAGATGTTGTAATGAACTTAGGATGAACAATGAATAATCCTCTCCATTGGTTAAGAAGAATGTTTTATGTCGTGGTGTATTAAGTTCTTGGTTCCCAAGACACTAAACCTTAAAGATCCTCAGTTTTGTATAATGTAGCGAAAGGTTTATAAAATGAAAAAGCCGGGAAGTCATAAGATATCTGTATGTAAATCTAATGAAAATTATCTAATTATAACAGAATGAAAATTCAGAACTTATGAAAAATTGTTTTTTATTTTCAAAACATAAAACCATATGGAATGGAGAAGCCATAAGATAACCTTATTAAAGAAAACTTTATCTCCACTTTTGGTCAGAAATCTGTGTTCTTTCAAAACCGTAATTTCTAAAAATGTTTTCCAAATTTTTTTACTATTATAAAATTATATTTAAAGGATAGTTTTATGCATTTTTTACCATATTTATAAATGGTTTTAAAAGGAAACTTTTTATCATTTCCCGGTCAAGGAACTTTTCTACAGTTTTATGGAGAAAAAGGAATGTTTTACATATATATAATTAACTACAATCATAAAAATCATTTCTCTAGACATTAATTTATATGTTTAATTGGTTATTTTTAAAAGAAAATATTTCCTTAAAATTTTGTATTTTGTTTGAATATAATTTGGTTTTTAATGAAAAATATTTTGAAATTTTTTAAATGATCAAAACGCCTTTTAAATGACTTTCAAGGATTAATTTTTATGTTTTTAAAATGTTATTCTTAAATAAATGAATTTCAATAATTTCAATAATTAATTTTATGTTTTCAAATCATTTTAAAATAAATTGTTTCTCAAAATGTTTTCAAGAATATTCTATAAGTTTTCAATTAAAATGGTTTTAAAAATTCATTATGTTTAAAAAAAATTGTAGGGGAAAATATATTTTACTCAAGAAATATTTTAAAAGAAATTATAAGTTTTTCTTTATAAGAAATTGAATTTTGAAATGGTTTTATGAAAAGTATTATCATAAAAAGTCGGTTTTCCATAATAAATTTTCTATGTGATCTTTCAAAATCTTTCTCCATCCAAGGAAAAATAATTTTTTAAAGTTTCTTAATACCATCCATATTCTTTATTGAATGATTTATGTCTTGATGTAATGATGTTTATGACACCCATTTCTCTTCCACATTTTATATTCTCTAGAAACCGACATTTGTTCATGGGTTATACTTTGATGAAATGACTGTAATATCGGTCTATTTTCCATAGGTAATGACATGATTAAATATTTATGATACCCATTTCATTTTTTGGGATATGATATGATGTTAATGAAATGAATATTTTTATGGGTTATGATATGATGAATGTTTTAGTATCTTTTTTAACATATATGAAAGATTTTATTAAGTGATATATGATACAAATATGAACAAACAGTTAATTTGGTAATGATAAAAGGTATATAATCTCAAAGGGTAGACAAATTTTATCCCAATCCCAAAAAAAAGGTACACAGGTTGCAGACCATGCATGAAAATTAGTAGGTATACAAGTTGTAGACCGTGCTTAAAAATACGAGTGTACATGGGTTGTATCCCATTCCTGAAAAGAATAGGGTACATGAGCTATTAAACCAATCTTGATGTAGTTACATAAATTATTATCCCAATCATAACATGTTATGATGGTTTTGGTAGGCAGTATAGACATAATATTTTCAATTCTTAGGTGTATGCCAAAAAATTGTTATCTTATTCCTATATTATGCTTTCATGGTTTATGATATTAATTCTATTATGATTCACGAATTATGTACTACCAATATTTATTACGTGATTCATTTTTATGATCCTTATTATTAAAATAATGATCTTATAATGGCATGATCATGTTATCATACCCTTACACTCCATTTTAGGCTTGCATATCCTTTTTACCCTCACTGAGCATCTAAGAACACCCCTTTTTAATTTTTCCTTTCCCTATATTTTAAATAATGGTTTTTAAGTAGGATTAATAAAGGGGGAATATATTTACTAGAGACATTAAAGATCATTCACCAAATTATTAAATTTTGTTCCATGTCTCCGAATACATTAAACTATTATGGTCCTTGGGCATTCACTTTTGTAATGTACTAAATATATAACAAAATTTAGGTAAAATCCATGTATGAAAATCTTGAGCCTCTATAGTTGGTATAAAAGTAAAGGTTTAATCAAAATTTAGAAAATTAGATGTGAAAACTTTAATGATATACCTATTGAAGTTTCTAAGAATATGTCTAGGGTTGTCACTAAAGAAAATTCTAACGATAAAGAAAAAGTATTGGAACAAGTCATGGAATCATTGTAAAGGATAGAGTAAGTAGTATCATAGAAATATATCCCTATATGGATACAGTAAGTGGATGTGGATCTAGAACATATGTACATAGGGGTAACAACATCAACAAGGTGTATTGGGCCTGACTCGAGCGTAACCTAGTATATGAAAACAATCCATGATGCACACATAGTTTGAACCTCCTAAGGGATATGATTTTGAAATTAAAAAAATCTTTATAGATCATCATGATAGATTTAAATGGAATATAGAAATTAATAACCTAGGATAAACCTAAGGTGTCATAGATTAAGGAAGGTGTCATAATCTAGATATCCAATAATTGTTTTTTCATAATTATGTGTTTCATCACTATGATAATTTTTTCTTTCTCAATGTATTATGATTTTAATTAATGGAGGGAACCAGAAAAAATTGAGTAAATGTTGAATGTGATAGAAATGTTTTGGATGAGAACTCAAATGGGATGATCACTAGAGTGAAATATTTTGTGATCATGACTATTCAGTTTTCACAGAACACAATTAACAATGTGCACCTTAACCAACTCTAAGACTCACCAAGGAAGATAAAGAAGGATTTCACTGAGAGTTTGGGTAATGGATACCATGGAAGAAAAAATATTCAGTTTATTTTGGGTCAATAATGTGAAAATAATCACCTAAGTGAATTCCTTAGAGTAATAAGAAGATGTTTTGTTCGTTGAAAAAAGTACAAAAAGAAAGTAACTACAAATTAAAAATGAATGATTTAGTTAAAAAAATGGATGGGAATATTGGCCTCCCTAAGTCACCATCAAAGGTTAAATGATTTAAGTGTGGAATTAATGGTCATTATTCAAATATATTTCCCAAGTCGAAAGCTCAATAAGATAATCCACAAGGTGGTATGAGTAATAGTTATATTACTTTCGATAATGAGACTATAGAGGAAATGTGAAAGGAAAGAGGTATTAAGTAATATGATGAGGTGTAATTACTATGGATTATATATTAAGTGGAATAATAAAAGTTTTAATGTATTGGGATTCAATAATTATGGTATATCAATGCTGAAATATATGAGGATTGTTCAGTTTAGTTTTTTTATTTAGGATTTAAAAGTTTTTGTTGAATGTTTCTGATGGACTGGAAAAGTGATTAAATGGAAAGGTGACATTTTGACTAAGGGAAGATAACCCTTAATATGTTTCATATGTTAAGATAATTTTTTTTGATTAAGATATGTTGGATATGAATAAGTTAATTTGATGATATTTATTACCATGAAACTAATTAAAGACTTTTTGACATGTGTTTATGATATCATTGATGAATATTACAATAATTTTGAATTTAAGGAATATATAAAATATATTTTAGAATAAGGAAACATGCATGTTTTCAATATGTAATTATGGTAATTCAGGTTTTTACCATTTTCAAGGTAATTCAATATAAAGGTATTCACATTTTTGGTATGTGACAACCAAGAGATACTTTATGATATATGGGGGATCAATGTTAAGATACATTCAGGAATTTAGTGACACTATTTCTAGAGTTTTTTATTTTAATCTTCCAAAAGGGTTATAAGATTAACCATTTATGTAATGGTTTATGTAAAAATCAGATAAGGTTTTAGAGATTAATGTATTATATCATTATATGATTATCTATGCATGTTGGATAACCAGTGCTTACCTTTTATTGTGATAAAAATAGATGGAATAACCTATCATTATATTAATGGAACTCATGACATCTTAACATTTGAGGAATGAAAAATTAACTTTCATTTATTTTAATAGGAGATGAATTCGAAGTTTATAAAGTCACAAAAAGGGAAAGGTTGTCCTAAAATCCAGTACGAATATCTTTTTATGAAAATTATTAAAATTTAGAATAATTATCTAGAAATAAAATGTTGTCCTAATACCTTAATTTTTATGGAATTGATGACCTTTTAAATCATCAAATGATTATATCTTTGGGGCCCTCAAATTTTCATTTATCATTAAATTGTTTTTGAATAATGAACTCAATCTCACTTCAAATATTTATGCTTTTCCTCTAAGTAAATGTTTTCACTTTCAACATATTTTCTCTTATGTGTAAACCTAGTCATATGTTACATTATAAAACCATTATTTTTCCAAATGTCTCTTTTTAAAGGAAGTTTTAGTATTAATTT
Organism: Viscum album; assembly: GCA_963277665.1. Classification (NCBI taxonomy): domain Eukaryota; kingdom Viridiplantae; phylum Streptophyta; class Magnoliopsida; order Santalales; family Viscaceae; genus Viscum; species Viscum album. The sequence continues at coordinate 401,277,262 of OY728119.1, forward strand.
TTACAATTTGGGTTTCTATGAATGTAACAATTAAGTATTAAACCTGTGATAACCCATATGAATTTTTAGATTGAAATTAATTTTTTGTAACACCCTAAGATTTTTTGAAAGATGTTCTTTTAAAATTAACTTAATCTTTTTGATATTTTTCATTTCACACAACACTGGATATTGTTTTATTATATATTAAATCACTATGTTTGGATTGAATGCACTAAACAAAAGACTTTTATTATCTTGAATTACACACAAAACTATGTTTTTATTGGGTTATACAAAATACCTAGTTCCTTCAGTTGTTTACATAAAATGAAAGGTTGAATTTTTACCAAACATAAATATAATGTTAATATTATTATTAAAATACAATTATAGCGACCACCAAGCCATTGTATTGGAATTTAAAATTATTATTAACTAAATAATTTTAATATTATTTACACATTAATATAAAATGAATCCTCTAGTTAAAAATTATTATAATAAAATGTAAGAACCATTTAAAAATAAAAAAATTACTTTTCTTAGAAAACTATTTTTCAATGTACTAACACAAATTTGTCTCAATAAATTAAACAAACCAATTATGATTAATAATTACAAAAAAATTTGTATATAATATATTCAAAACATATTTTTTTATAATTATCCAATAGATATTATAGGTATAAGATAAGAATAAATCAAATTTTATGAATAAAAATATATATTCTTCTAAAAAGTAATTTTAACTCATTTTAAAGGAGAAACCATTTTAAATCTAATTTTTTAAATTTTATTGATTTTATATGAAAAATTAAGCTTTATATTTGAAATGTTAATATAAAAAGTTTCCTAGAGTGAATTTTTGGTATTTTTCTGTGAAGCTTCATTTTTTGTTGAATAGTGAAAAATACTAAATTTTAATTCAAAACTATTTTTTTCATATAATTTATTTATAAGGATAAATTTTATAATGGTTTTAAAGATTAATTAGATAAACCGTACAAAAAGTAATCTAATTCATGTTATTGGAACCACCTTCACTTTGAAATTAGATATAAAAACATACAAAACTGTTGAACGATTTTACTTAAATAACCCGCTTTGTCGTCCCATCTGCGGGATGAAATTTGAATTAATTATTCCAATTATGTGATTTGAATTTGGAAAAATATAGTTCATATTTTTAATCATCATAATATTTAATTACACATAATTTAAAATTATTTTTTACATAAATATTAGTGAATGTAATTAAAATTAATTACAATGATTGAAAGGAAAATTAAATTACCAAGGAAATAAAACTTACAATTAAGGGCCCAAATAAAGGATAAATATATCCAAAATAAATTTAATGGAAATATATATACCTTATTTTCCATTTTATAACATTTTTTGCACTATTGGAGACACTTTTCATCGAAAAAACAAGGATGGAATTCCCTTTCCAAAAAATTACTAGAATACCACTCCTCCTCCACTATAAAAAGGAAATAACCCCTTCCATTATTCACACCTATCAGGACCATTAGATCAACCAAAATATACAAAAATAAACTCCCAAAATTATTCTTTTCATCATATAATCCTCTATTTTGTTATAAATCCATCCAAGGAAGCCCTTTGGTGAAAACTAAAAGGAGTTACACAAAGAAAAGGTGACATACTTCCTCAAGATCCTTTGTTTTATTTTCATTATCCACCCCATTAAATATTATTATTAAATTATTATATAGTAGCCTCTGAATAAAAACCGGATATATTTTTTTATTCCTAGGTCTGGACCTACACTTACACACACATCCATCTAATGGGTAACAAACTTATTGTTCTTGTGTAAAATGATCTACCACCTCATGAAATGATATTGTTTATTTTTTACTTTCCACATCCCATGGTAGAGAATTATGATGGAAAATATTTTTTTATTTGATATATATTCTATTTATAATATATTTATTCTTCTTTAGTTATTATATAAAATATAACTTCATTATTTCCATTTTGTGGAACTATGATAACTTTGTTCGTAGAAGTTTAGAATACAACCTACTCAAAGGGATGTGATTCACTCACACTTTACATAGAATGTATAAATATTGTGTTTAGTAAAATTATATTATAAATATGAAATTTTAATTCTAATATAATTATATATATATATATATATATATTTCATTTACTCTCATTTCAATACGACTATAAAAAAGAAGCAACATTCATGTAGAAGTACTACCCATCATCTCCATGAACGGTGTATTATGATTTATATTTATATATTTTATATATTAATATAAATATTTATATTATGAATATATATGAAATATAAACCATGTTTTATATTTTGGAAGTAAGTAAATCATGATCTATGTAAGAGGATCAATAATAACAAGTCAAAACACATTTGATAAATAAAGCGGTTATTAGCCAAAAAATTACATTAACATAGAATTGTTAATAAATGTGGAATATAAAGTTATATTTGAATGATATATGGTATTAGATATAATAATATAGCTTCTGGTGTATTTATAATAATATTATATTTATTATACAAGGGTTTTGAATGTGTACAAAGTAAGTCAAGAGTTAATGTAATGGAATTTCATGTCACTTTTTTTTATGAGATACATTCAATATTCATCACTCGATTATTTTTTCTAGTATATATACATAAATATTACATTTTATACTATTAATTTACTTATTTAATTATATTAGAAGCTTTGATTGATGTTATAATTTTATGTGGATCATGATTCTAATGTTACTCATGTAGTAAGGGGGTTTCTTGCCTCCCTTTTATTCTTCCTGAGACACAAGCCGGGTTCACCTCTTATTTATTATATGTGGTGTGTATACTAACCATGGAATTATTATATGATTATTATAATTAATGTTTTTATTTACACATCCATTTTATGATATCTCTATTATGGGGTCTATGTTTAAGAATTTATCAAATCAGAAAATCAATTTTGTTCCAATTTGACTTCTTTGAGACACATGCCATGTTATGCACCTATATTCTTTTACGAGGTGTATATACTTCCATTTAAAATGTTATATCCTGAAAATTATTATTTTAATTATATTTAAAGCTTTATGTAATTTAATTTTCTTACATGGGGAGTATAATTCAATGTTACTAAGTGATAAGAATTTATTTAAATAATTACATTATTTATCAAGAATGTTTATCAATATAGCTCCATTGATGAAATCATATGATCCCTATATCAAGAAAACTCATGAATATTATTATCCGCTATTAATTAATTATATATTAATTTATTGATACCATTTTTTCTACTCTTTACTACGTAAGATATTTAATAATGTGTTTTTGAAAAGATCTGAATTTATTTCGTCTTTCATTAGGAAATACATGTTCTTTCAAAATAGTGTTTTATGAAAAAATTCAAAATGTTCTAATATTATCCAATTATGTTTAAATAATATTTTTACCATGCTTTAACTTTTAAAAAAAAGGTCTTTAAATAAATATTATGATCATTTTCTGATCAAGGAAATTTTCTAATCTCTTAAGGTGAAAAAGAAATGTTTGACATATATGGACTTACCCACTATAATGACCAAAATTTAATAGAAGATTATTTTATCGATTTACAAGGTTATTTTTTTAAAAGAAAATTTTCCCTAATATTTTGGATTTTTTTTGTATTTAAAGTGTGTTTCAAACAAAAAGGTTTTATGATCAAAACCTATTTTAAATTATTTTGAACGATTACTTAATTTGGTTTCAAAAGGTAATTATCAAATAAAATGATTAAAATTATTTAAATAATTCATTATATGTTTTCAAATATTTTTAAATGAAAAGGTTTTCAAACGTTTTTCTACATTATTTTATAATTATTTAGGGAAAGTTTTTTTTAAAATGCTAAATGTTTTTAAATTTTTTTTCATATCATAAAAGATATTTTCCTCAAGAAATGTTTTAAATGAAATCGTAAATCTTTATTTATAATAAATGTATTTTTCAGATGGTTTTATGGAATGCATTTTTAAATAAATTATATTTTTATTAAAAAATGTTCCGTGTGATCTTTTAAAATCATTATCCATCTAAGATGACATACTATGTTATAGTTTATGAATACTATTATTATTATTTCTTGAACTATTTATATATTGATGAAATAATTTTTATGACACCCATTTATCTTACATAAGTTATATTCTCATGAATCCCACTTTTGTTCTAGATTTATTCATTGAGGAAATGATTGTGAGATATATCCCATTTCTATAGGTAATGATATGATTAAATGTTTATGATAACCATTTCATTTTGTGGGTTATGATATGATGTTTATATAACCCATATCTTTTTATGGTTTATTATATGATGGAAGTTTCATTATATTTTTGAAAATTTATACATGAATTTATTATGTGATTGGTGGGACCTATATCCCCTTCTAATGCATTGGATAATGATAAATGATATATGAGCTCAAACGGTACACAAGTTTTAGCCTTATCCTAAAAATGAGAAGGTATGTAGGTTGTAGTCCAACCCTGACAATAAGTTGGTATATGGATTATATCCCAATATTAAATGTAAGAGTGTATATGGGTTTTAGTTGAAGCCCAAAAACAAGAGTGTGCATAGGTTATTAGCGCATGCCCAAGGTAGGTACATGGGTGATTATACCAAGATTAACTTGTTATGAAATTCTTGATAGGTAGCCGTGAAATAATATTTTTATGATTAGGTGTGTTCTACAAATTACACATCATATTTCTATGTTATGATTTCATGTATTATTCTACTGATCCCCTTATGATTAATATCTCATGAATTTACAATATTTATTCCATGATTCATGTTTATGATCTTTGTTATATAGAGTATGTTCTTATAATTTCATGATCACATTTTTATACCGTCATTCTCATGTTTATACTTATATATCTCTTTTGTTTACACTTACTGAGCATCTGAGATCACACATTTTTATGATTAATTTCCCCAAGGATACCCCTCATAGTGAATAGAACTTTAAGCTGATCTCTCATTGCTAGTTATGAAGAAAGGAAACCAGCTTATTCAAGATGGACCAAAATCCTTCACCATCTGTTGACCTAGTTGAACACCCATGAGATCTATTATCATATAATTTTGAAAGATACTCCTCCACTAGTCAAAAAACTGGAATATTAAAATAACTTAGCTCCACCACTCCACTGGGAATCTGGACAAAACCAATAATAGGAAGAGACTACCTAGAAAACTTTGGGACCTTTTTGGGATCCAAAAAATATAAAGAAAAACCAAATAAATAAATATCAAACAAAACTTCATCCAAATCCCATACAAGGTAACATTTCAAACGAAACAACAATATTATAAACAAAAATATCAACAAATAAAAGAAACCTAAATCAAAATGTATCAAAAACCAAAATTCCCCATTTCAAACCCAAATAAAAAATACATACTCAAGATATCATTCTATCCATATTTTCATCATCTAAAAACCAAAATCCTCTTGATGAATACTACATATATAAAAATAAAACCCCAAAACACTCTCTCACATTTTTGAAATATTGAGATATCCTTTTTAAAAAACAAATTTTAGAAAACCAAATAACATTAATAAGTTAAGTACCCACATTTGGAATTCTGTGAAGCCTCATATAAATCCTTGTGATAGTTTATGAACCCATCAACACATACAAATGACCATCCATTTCCCACACACATATTTCCTTACATATGAGTGTTCATATGAATAGCAAGGTTCAATAAATAAATCAATGTAAACATAACTTTTGAAACTTCTATTTAAAGTAACCCAACCAGTTTCCAAAGACATCCTTTATTATCAAAAAACTTTTTAGATTCTCCCTTCAATTTCTTTCCAAATGTTTTAGAAAAAATTTCAAAATACAGAACAATTTCTATTACATTTTTTGTTCCTTTTTTTTACAAAACCATTCAGAATCCAAAAATAGTTTCTAAAACTCTTTCTTTTATCAAAACAACCCATTTAATATTTAGATAACCCAAGTATTTTATTGTGGAAATATAATTTTAAATACACCGAAAACCATTTTCAACCCCTAGGGTAACCACACCAAATTGTAAGAAAAAAATACCATGAAAAAATAAGAGAAACCCAATTACTCAACGAAAAAATAGAAAAAACTAAAAAAGAACCACTACTATACACAGCTTGGTTACATGAATTGGTAGGCCATGCACCAACCTAGTGATCACATTGTAGGTCATTAGAGTTAATCACATGCTCGGTGCATGGTTTTCCATATCATGTATGAAAACCATTCACCCCTATGAATTCCTCTAAAACCACCACTCCATGTATTGGGGTTTCCCAAAATAATCCACTAATTATCAAATAAAAACAAAGGCTCCATCAAAAACAAAAAACTTGAAGACATATTAGTGTAAAGATAATATTTTGAGGCATAACAATCCCTGGCCATCATGGAAAATCATGCACACTTCCAAATAGTTGGTGATCAATAACCTACCAATGATTCCCCACTTTAATTCTAAAAATACTAGTTATGAACTACCATACATCCCAAAATAAAAATGGATAAGTATTATGATACTATTATTTCATGAACCATCCATGTTCAACCCCAAATTGGTCACCCAAACTAGTTTAAAACATGTCTCGAGAGGTGTTCCCAATCCTCTGGGTCACAAAACAAGTACCTATGATTAGATAAATATTATCTGGGAATGATTTATCCCATTAAAGATAAATTAAAAAAACAAGAGTAAATTAACATAAAAAACTAATAGTATAAGAAGAAATAAAAACAAGCATCTGTGCCTCCATGTGACCTCAAGGGTCACCATTATCAATTGAAACGATCTCACTCCATTATGACTGAGACCAAGATATAGTAAAAATGAGAAGATAAAAATATATAGAGTCATCAGAATAAGTATTAAAACTTAGTAGGAATTAAGAAAAAAAATTCCTATCCCTTAACATAAAAAAGAAATCCCATAAATCTAGTTTTAAAGTAAAAATAAATAAAATATGGTATTCTATTTGTTTAAAAAAAGTAGTAGTCTAGAGATTCAAAAATTATAACTGGATTTTTTTTCTTATTTCCTTTAAAAACTTTCTAAAAGGTGATGCATTTTTTCTAGAAACTGTATACATAAAGGGTAAATCTTTTAATCAAGTGATAAAAAATAGTGGAAAGTATAACATGCTTTTCATTATCTTTTTTTAGATGAATGAAAAACTAAGTGTGGAGCATTTAATAAAGTAGTGAAATAGATAAACAGAATTAAACAATTAAAATCCCTATAGGAATCCCCTAAGAAGCTAATTCAACTAGGTCCTAGGATCCTCATACCTCATTTATTAAACCATATAATCCATTCTCACGTATGACCTATAAGAGAGGTCGATTCCAAAATTCTATTGGTCACAAAACATTATCATAATACTTTGTTAGTGTTGTAGAAAAATCCTAATGGGGAGCCTGAGTTAGCACTCAACTAATGTACTAGTAAATAACAACCTTCCTAGGTACATAGGGTTTCCAATTGCACTAAATTTTACCAACATAGATGTGTCCCCATTTTGAAACCAAACAAAATTTCACTATCATTAAAAACTAGCGTTCATATTTTAAATCACTAACTTTCAAAAAAACCATAGGGGAAATCCATTTCACTATCATTATACACACACCAAAACATCCTTCAAATTACCCACTATATTTCAACATATTTTATAAAAGCAATGGTACATTTAAACACTATACATTTCAATCATGGTTCGAAAGCATAATTAAATAAAGGAACTTATTTTTTAGGAATAAAATTCACTTTCATAAAATATAAATCAAATATAATAATTAAAAACCTTTTAAAATTAATCAAGAAATCATGTAATTAAAATTAATGGTATGGGAATATGAAACCTACCTCAAAACATGTTTATATTGATAAGGGAAACTCGAAACCACCCCAAAATGATCTACAAAAAAAGAAACTGCTTTTATGATTACAGACATATCCACAGACACCCATATATTAGTACCTCTATTTGTAATATAGATATTCCCCTTGCCATGATGGAATATGTACAAATAAGGAATATATATATATATCTATACCTTACATATGAATATGTGTATAATACACCTCCTTGAGAAACAGTCCAAAATGAACTAGAAAAATACATGAAAATTAAAAATAGTATGAAATCCCTAATTAAAATTGGACCGAAGAATAAAAATGGAAGAAACCTTACCTAAAATCGACGACGGACACACTTCCTTCAATGGATGTGAAAAAACTAGCCTTAATAGGAACTTAAAATCCTATACGTCATGAAATAACTAAAATAGACACCCAAATCATGTTAGGGTTTTACCCTAGTTCACACCAAAAATAAGAGAGGAAATGACCCCAAGAGATATAGGAATAAGTAGTTGGAATAGAAGAGAATAAAATAATATGAGTTGATCCCTACGAGAAACAATTTTAAATTAAAACAGATAGGGGGAGTTGAATGAGTATCACGTGGTTGAGGAGCCCCTCATTTTTGGTGGCATGTGAGAGGGATATGGTGAGGGGTTCTGTACATACAAAGGGTATTAGAATGGGGGTATAATTATGAAATGATAATAATAATAATATTAATAATATGATAAATAATAATAACAGACATGATAATAATAATATTCATTATAGTAATAATAATAATAATAATGATATTAAAAATAGTATTTTTAAAACATGTAAGGTTGAAAGGTTTGGTCGCATGGTCAAAAAGACCATCCGCCAACCATGAGACCTCTATTTAAGATGATGTACAACTTTACTAGAGGGTAACATTCCCACGTGCCTAGCCATTCAGCTATGACAATGCCACTATTTAGGAAACATAGTTTGCATTAGGCTCATGCATGGTTTTCCTTAAGCATGTTCCAATCACACACCTTTTTCTGCCTACCCTAGAATACTTCATTTTCACTAAAAGACACCCTGGAATTCCCTTGAATAAAATTACAGAAAAAATAAATAAAATAATAGAGAAGTTTCATGATGATGTGTTAAAATTTTACACACCATTAAAACATTATTCCTATAGAAATTTACTAATATTAATTTAGAAACAAAATAGGAACTCTCCATTTATAATGAAACCACCATACCAAACCTGAAATAGGAAAACACTTGGAAAAACCACTAACACTATTGTGACTTCTTAACTTCACAATTCACACCCGACCAGCTAATGAGAGAATAAAGAGATACACAGGGGGGGTATAATTAGGATATAATAATAATGATAAAAAAATAGTAATGATGATACCGATAATAATTTTCATAACCATAATAATAATAATATTTTTTAAACCTGGAAGAACGCACGGTTTGGCCGCATGGTTTTCCAGAATATGTGCCCACCATGCACCACCTCTTTTTAAGAGGAAAAGTGGACTGAATGATTTACCTGGAGGTTTTTATACCTATTAACTGAGATATGTGTCCCAAACAATAAAAATTTCTAGGCTACACTATTTTCACTTGGCCAACACATGGTTTCCCTTAACCATGCGCCAACTGTGCATCTTCTCTTTCCCTCCCACAAAACCATCATTTTCATGAAGAAAACCTAGAAATGACATAGAATAAATGTAAGAAAAAAATAAATACAATAATAGATAATTATAGGGATAGGGTGTAATAGGAATAATGGTTTCCCCTAACCCATCAAACCATGTTGAAGAATGAGGAAAAACTAAAGGGACTATGATGAATCAACCCACACCACGCCACAACCATTCTAATTAAACAAAAATCTATGATATACGGATATTTACACACCATATATCCTAAAACATATGGTGATACCATACCATATACCATAAAATTACACTATATACCCATATAAATCATGAAGAGGTCACACTATAATCCCATCCCCACAACATAACTATTCCATAATTTGAATCAGAAGCAATCTCCACTCGAGAATCCCCCTATTCCACAAAAATTTCTCCATGTTGTATCCAATATTCTATCAAGAAGGTATATTATAAAAATTCGTATATATGGTGCATCTATCCCCCAAAATATAATTCTATCCAAAAATACATTCAACTGACCACTATTCCACAACTGGCAGTCCAAGCTGTAACAACTTCCCCTACAATGAAATCTAAGGATCCATTCTTCAATACTCTTAAAAATATATTTTTTGTCTAGATATTCCCTTTACAAATCATTGGGAATCCCCTAGAAACCTCTACCACATGATTCTTACAATGTAATGGGATAGAAGGTCCGAATTATTACATCAGATACCTCTCAAACTATTATCACCCTCAAGAATCCAATCCAACCTGAAAAGAAAAGAAATCAGAGAAATGAAAAACCATCCCACGAGATATCTCTCAAGGATATCATTACAACCATACAATACCACTTATCAAATGATGAAATCCACTATACATCCCATAGAACCACATCACCACCCCAGTTTCACATAAACAAAAAACCACCACATTTTTCACATTACCCAAGCCATCAATCACCACAGCCACCACACTACAGAGTACCAATCACAAAATTCAAGTAATTACATATTCCATGTTGATATATAAATTTCTTTTGGAGAAACAGACTCACCCACACAATTTTAGTCATTTTATAGTATAATGCATCTTGATTATGAATCAGGTTTATATATCTGTATATGCTTGAATCTTTAATCGTACATAACATCAAGAAAAATAAAATCTCATAAACTAACTAGATCTAAAAAATTTCCATAATCATAAAAAACAAAACAAGGATAAATAATAAAATATCAAAACAATTTAGAGTTCTGGGAACAAATTTAAATCTCTCTCTCTCTCCCATGTACTCTCCTCTACGTCATCATACATTCACATTATAAAAACTAAAGGAATGTTTCATCCATGCATCATCATCACATGATGATCTTGGATTGTCCCTGGAAACTCCATTATTTTTGTGTCATACTTGAAATTCATCTATCTATAGTTAATGAAATGGGTTTCTTCATGAATATATGGATGGAGGTGAGAGACATGAAACACATCTTGAATCCATTCCAGCTATCCGGGGAGTGAAAACTGATAATCCACCATGCCAATGCATTCCAAAACCTTAAAGGACCCACAAAACAGTGAGAGTTCTTACTCCCCCTTCCAAACCTCCATTTCCCATGTTGAGAGGAAAAATTCTAGAGCACGTTGTCTCTAACCATGAACTCTAAGGTACTCCTCTGACAATCTACATAAGACTTCATCCAGTGTTGTGCTACTTTCCTACTCTCATGAACAACCTAAACATTCTCAATAATGATCTTTATGACATTGGGTATAATAACTATTGAATATCCATCCATTGTCCAACAAAATAGATAATGACATGGCCTCCCATATAAGACCTAAAACTGAACCATTTTGATGGATGAGTGATAGGAATTATTAGAAAAAAACTCAAATAAGGGTAAGTGATTTTCCTGAGATCTGCTAAATTATAAGATGCATGAACACACCATTTCCTCCACTCTTTGGTTAGTCCTCTATATCTCCCCATCTGTTTGAGGGTGAAAAATAGTGTTGAGTTATAACTGATTGAAAAAGTAATTCTATAATCCCCTTCATATTTATGAGGTAAAAGAAGCATCCTAATCCAATATAATGGGCCTTGTAACCCCATGAAACTACATGACATCATCCACATAAATCATATTAAAAAAATACACAATGATCAACACCTTGATCACAAGGAAGTTAGAATATTTTATTAATTGATTCATGATTAGACATATAACATCACAAACACATATAGCTTAGAGTAACTAGGTCATGATTTCCATCGGGATGACATCCCACTTTAGCTTAAGAATATCCAAGGGCTAAAAAAATCATCATGGAAGAAGATGTTCAACCTTTACCTATTTGAAAACATGACATTGGGATGAAAACTCCACTACTACTCATTTTATCATGGGCCACTAAAAATGTATCCTCAAGCTATGATAAATCTTCGATACACCAATGTGTACCACCAAAGGTGAGATATGAAAATTCTGAAGGACTCCCTTACACATCGTCATTGAGTAAAAATCATCCCTCAAAACAACAACTGATTCGAACCATCGTTTGACCATCAATATGGATTATATCCATGGAAAACTTGATCACACTAAACATCATTCTATAAGTCCCCCCCTGAGTCTCCTCCACCCACTACATAAAATAATAATATATTGTCAACTAAAACAAGAACCCCCACCATTAACCACCATTGTATCTAATTACTGAGCTTTTAAATCCTCCATCACCCTTTGAGCATCTCGAGACTCTGAAAAACATCTTTCCATGAATTCGTGATCAAATAAATTTCCATGAAATTTCCCATTCCTGAGGTATAACAGATCTCAAATTCATATTCCAAGGGAAAATACATCAACCATCACTACTAAAAATATAGATCATGATGATAAAATACATACCTAAAACTCCTTTGATCATTAATGACCAGACATAGATCCCAAATAAGGTAATATCACCACAAATTTAGAATAAATGAAATTACTAATAGTTATAGATCATGGGTGGAATAATTATGATCACAGGGGAATAAATTCATATAACCATAAGATATCATCACATTATATTGCATATAGATACAACCCAAAAACTTATAGGAAGCATCATAAAATAACTCAAACATAACCCCCTCCTTTTGTAAATGGATCACTTGAGAACAAACCAATTTCCCCTTGAGGTTGCCAAATGATACCAAACATCGACTATTATAGATAAAATCCCAATCCTTTCTTGTAAAAAACATGAACAGGACTGCAATCCATAATAAATTGACCCTGGACCTCCTATTATGTCCCAAAAGACTAAGGAAACTATTAAACTTTGGAACCTAATTGGTTTTTATCCAAAAATAACTAGCTTGATCATTTATGATACCATGAACACACCCTACTGAGACAACACATTACTAAAGAAATGCACCTCTCATGTCCATAACATCAAATTTGAAATCATTCTATATAGATGGTGGTGTCGAAGAACTTGGATGAAATATATGAGATGATCAAATTTCTACTCCTATTACTTATAGTAGATCAATATTTCATTGATGACTACAACTATAAACTTGTTTAGGATTTCATGGGATATTCTGTTCTTTATCCCCAAGAACATAGTTGGTCCAATCATGATACCAAACAACTTGACCTCAAACTTGATTTTTCCATACATATATCCGAAGGTAGTCTTTATAACATTATTCTCCTTCACCCTCAACTAATGATATCGATATCGATGATTGATCATAGAAAAAAAATCTCCCCTATTAACTGATCAAAAATATAATTAATCATTAGAATAGGGTATCAATTTTTTGTTGTCTCATGATTCAACATTTGGTAGTTCACTCACAACCTCATACTACCATTATCCTTCTAGTATAATATGATTTTTTTCACCCCATAGTGACATAATAGGATGTATAATACACTTATACCTTCGATTATCTAGTTTAATCTTTAACTCTGATAACTCAAAAGGTTCCATTTTATAAGCAGCCATCAAAATTAGAGATGGAATGGGGTCTAAGTCTATCCCAAAATCAAAATCATGTCGAGGGGGTATCATTACAACCTCCTTGAAAAAAAGATCAAAAAAACCCATAAAGACCTTGTGAGAATCATATATTATAGTTTCCATTAATTCATTAGAAAATTCGTCAACTGAGTAATAAATCAGATCCACATGTATACTACCCACATAAAAAATCCACTCACGAAAATAAAACCACATGCTAACCATCCATATCTATCAACATGACCCTCCTTAGGAAGTAGTTGATAAAAATGACAAGGAATACAATAAGTTGATTCTAGGAATGAAATAATATGGATTAATTTTAAGAATGAACAGATCCCCACATGACCGATGTGGCCCATCATCAATCTACACTATTGAAACATATAAAACAAGATATTCTCGCCTATTAATGGAATACTAAACATAAGGGGAATACAAATCTTATATACATCCCGTATTAGATAAAAAACCAGAGTTAGTTAAATAATGAAGTGTGAATATCTTAATCAAAACAAGTCCTAAGAATGATTAGATGAAAAACTGATCTTATCTCATACTATCTCTATCCCCTCTAGTGATTCCACCTCTACTACATGGAAATGACCACACCCAACTCCTCTACCTCTCTAATGAAATCCACATATATGTCCATGTTTAGGTAAATGTACCATAACATGATAAAATTATAAAGGATAGAATATTTCTACTACATCTCCCTTTGGTAGAGTATAATACTGTTACCCCTTCGTTTGAAATGGTCTCACTCGTATCTGCCACTGAGGCTGAAGCTAAACCTATCCACCTCCACTACACTATGAATGTAAACCACTATAAACTCAGTTCGATGATGTAAAAGAACCCTATATATAAAACACACTAGCATGAAGCCTAAAAAATCATGGAACCCAGCATCCCCAAAAGGCCATAATGGAAGTCATTAAGGTCGAATCCGCTATGGTCAAAACCTCATACGCCCTAGTTCTTGAGACTTTACACTAATGTCTTTTCTACTCAAGGATACTTTATGGTTCACCACTCATGGTAAACTTCCTCATGGATGAATTTTCTCAATCATCCCCAACTTCTTCAAAACCTCAAGATATATTGGAAACATAAAATGGGTAACTGCATACTTCATAGAAGGATGTATTTCCACCTCAATATATAGTGTTTGAGACACCTCCTCCAAAAAAAGTCTAAGGAAAAAACACAATAGAAACATAAAATTGATCCCAAACTTCTAAAGAGATATAATCCTCAAATTAAGATAACATATCTTATACCTCTTCACTACATTCATGGACAATAAAAGAAAGTCTACCCATAACTCTCTATGAAAGTCAACCCCCATAACATTTTTTTACTTTAATTCACCAAGATACAATATCCACCACTAATGTGAAACTCCCCAAATCTGACTAACTTGAAAAGGGACCCAGTACTCCATCAGGGACCAAATAAAACAGGAAGAAATCTCAAGATCCTATAATGAGCTCTCTATTTAGTGATCATAATCATTTCCAACATAGATCCCTAAATAATTCTGTTAAAAAGAGCACGATATTTTAAACCACAGAGCATCATCCTGAAATGAATTAAATCTCCAACAATCTATTAGATCTCCCTGCTGAACGTAAAATAACTGAACCACATGTGGAAGATGATCAAGAACCATATATGAATAGAAAATTAATATTTATGAATCTTGGTAGTTTGAATTTTTATTAATATTTACTTAATTCATTTTAAATTCCCAGAACCAAAACCACATAATTAAAAGATGAACAAAAGTCAATTATGATGCATGAGTCTCCTCTATTTCTCTACCTACATGGGGTGTCACCTCAATAAATCATTTAGTAGGATCATAGTTCTTGTGTGGGATCATAGGGGACCCTAAAATCCCATGTCCTTGATAGTATTCCTTAGCATATGTCATACACCACGATCAACTAACTCCATTGCATTACCAATTTATTCAATCCTCACTATTACTAACTTCTAATTCTATCCTTTCCCACAGACATACGTCTAATACCACTCTATCAATACCTCATCCCCCAAAGGTACCCATCTTTTCATGGAAATAAAGGAAGAGAGATGATGAACCCTAAGTCTTTCCTACATTAGGCATTAGGATGGTGACTGCCACCAAGGATATAAAAATATCACTAATGGGAGGCATTAACCTATATATTAATAATATTATTGGGACATAAGATATCAATAAATAGTAAATTCCTTGACACAATATAACAAGAAAACTAAAACCATCCCATAATTAATGAATAAAGTAAACATATATAGATAAATGTATCCAAATAAATACCCAAAAGAAATGCTAAGGTTGTGACCCGACAAGTATTCTTGGGTCTGAGCTAGTAATGTCCAACATAGTCAATGTGGTCCTCTTGGAAACATGAAAATAGTTTTTATATATGTAGGGTGAGAACACAAGGATACTCAATAGGGAAATGAGATTATCTCATGCACATGTGGAAAGATCATAATAATGCAACAATGATCAAATAGCATGACCAACAACATCTATATAGGTAAACTAACCAATCCCATTCTCACTATGAAACCCTCCCCGAATAACCCATCCAAGTATAATAGAATAATACGAATCATATTGATAAGGGGTACCTTGCACCACTTTCCCACTTATTTTCCACTGTCACACCCTAAAATTGTACGTCTTGAAACTCTCATATCCTCTAAACATCACATCATGCCAAACACCCCATGTGAAACAATCCATCACATCACATCAGACCCGAAAACACTTATGACATCAAATCACACAAAATCCAGAGACACATGGTCAATCACATCACATATTTACCAAAGACACTAGGTCCTTCACATCAAATCCCACAAGAATACATACGAGCTATCACATAAAATCATAGACAGAATAATAGAGTATCTTGAACTTGAAGTACATCAACCTCTTTCCATCCTCCTAACATGCATGAACATCACCATTATACATCTCATAACATCAAATCACACATGTAAACACCTAGACCATCACATCAAATCACATATCTAGAGTGAACATTTGACTTATGTCAATCAAAATACATTCACATAAACACCACCTGAAGACAGACCAGGGCAGAGAAGGTAGGCATCCATCTATCCTCACCACGAGGATATTGGGGAAACACACCCAAAATATTTTGTTATTGGCATATGGTTCTTGATATAGGTTGGTATTATATAAAAATCATAGATAAATACAATATATAAAATATCATAGAACACAATACCATCATATATGTTCATAATAAGAAACCAACCAATTCACAAAATATCCACCAAACCTCACAAAATCTACCACTCACACTACCATATCTAAATACAAAACACTACAAACAAGCCATAAGAAAAAAAACACTTTTAATCTTTCTATTAAATTTTATCCATTTTCTAGATTTTTTTTACCAGCCAATTTCATTTTAAAAAAGAAATTCATTATAACATTTACAACCCATTAATCTAATTACCAGAAAATACTATTTTACCTTTTACATCAATCCCTTTTCACAACTTCACTTCACAACACTTTTCACAACACATCACATAACATTTTTTATATTAGCAAGGGGATTTCCTTTAATTGAACTTAATTATTTTATAGAAATTCTAACAAAAACCATTATTTTTTTGGGGAAACCATTATATTAACTAGATATAAGTGGTTATACAATTTCATTTAGGGAGATATAAAAAAATCACACAAAAAAGGGTTCCACAACACATATCAATTTATCACAAACATGGATCCTAAAAAATATAATTTCCCTTGGTAAAACATTCATTAATAATCTCAATATAAACAATATAAAAATTCTATAAAAACATGTGAGCCATTTTCATTTCCCTTTAGATTAAATAAAATAGATTAATTATCTTTAATAAGTCATCTTCAAACCTCATTTACAAAAAAAATCATAACCCATCCTGTATTATACACTAGGTAAGAAATGAAGGAACCCTACCTTATATGAAGATTTATGATCTGCTGGAGAAGGTTTGATCAAGAGTAAGGAAGACACTAAGAAGAAAAATAAAGGATACCACCTTTATCATCCCAGAGCACATCAACCCAGAATTCTCTTATCCAAACACCATAAAAAACAATGGTTTCCAAGACAAAAACACATCCCATATGAATAAAAAAGGATAATATGGAAGAAAAAAATGTTGGGGACATACCAAAAACCACCATGGATCGATCCTTGATGGTCGAGGTTGAAAGGTTTCAAATGGGGGATAAATGAACTCTTTGGGAAACACTTGGGTTTCCTAATAAATAAGGGAAAGACCAGAAGAATGTTTGGGTAAGAGGTAATTTGGGAATTTATACCCAACCAGAAAAACATTAGACCGTGGTGCATCCCATTGAACCATGTCGCAAAATAACTAAACGCTAAAAGGACTGTTATGAAAATCTTCTAACCATGAAAAAACCATTATAGTTAAACTATAATATAATATATTTGTCTATTTAGATACCAAAAGTTCTATTATGTTGAGAGAGACCATGATGTAGCCTAGAAAACTACATCGAGAACCCCTAGAAACCATGAAAAGGCTATGCCACAACCCCATCCCCAGGAAGTAGCTATGTCAGAATTGGTAGTAACACTAAACTCCATTGAAGCCTCCGCCAACATTATAGCTATTTCTCCTTGCCATAACAATAACTTATCATGAAATGGATATACCAAAGCCAAGGGTCCATGGTACAACTATCCCCTAAATTGTATTAGTGATAAAAAAATCTCCAACCAACCTCTATGCCACAACCGACCCCCCTAGGCGGTAGAAGACACCCCTATGGTGCTGCCTATGGATCCACACTACATGACTCCTCTAGTTGTATTTTCCAGACAGATTATTTTTCTCCAACTCCTTAGAACTCCCCCATACTCCTCTACCACCAGATTTATTCAAATTAATAGACTGGAAGGTATGATTAGTTGCAAAATCAATCATATATTGATCCAAAAATGACTCATAAAAACTGTATAATGTATCATACATAGGTGAAATTACACATAATTAGATCCCAAAATGATATATATTCACCCTATAATGAATCATATTCAAGTTAAATCACTCAAAAATATATCCTAAAATTACACATTCATAGATTCTAGTATTTTTTTAGTTTTCCACTTCCTTTCAAAAATTAAATATTTAGCTCAAAAAAATAGAATACCTTATAGCCTCTAGAGGGTTTTATAAATCACCCAAAAAATCTTCAACCGTATTCTATGATGTTCTATTTATCCTATTAAAAATGGTTTATAATAAATATAACCCCTTAAATAATTATATAGGTAATTATTTTCCAAATAGTTCTTAAATAAGTTTGAATATGACTTTTGAAATAATAAAATATGGAGTTTAGGGAATCTAGGTAAAAAATATGTAACATAATTTTACTGACTCAAAGAATTAGGAAAATGGGTTCACGCATGAGGTAACATTCTAAGGAATGTAAGAAAATCATATTATGTAATAAAGCGTTTTTATACATACGAATATTATGAGTATATATAAAAATATTTCAATGTTGAGAATGAATATCAATAAAGTAATTTATATAAGAATTAATTTTAAAAGTTCACTGAATACATAACATAAATGTCCGCATCATATCAAGAAAATTCAATAAAGGGATGAATATATAAAAAAATTTATATATTTTATCATAATAATATCTTTTTATGTATACAAAATTCATCACTGAGAAATATAGAAAGTCAAAAAAAATTAATAGTGATATTTAAGATAATTATTTTTCTTATGTATGGAATTGAAATTAGAGAAAGTCGAGTTTTTTGATGATTTAATAGATTCTAAAATGAAATATTCCAAAGAAATAATATTGTGATGCTTTTTTTTAATTCTAGATTAAAATTTCATAATGATTTTTATGAATTAGTTTTTATTATATAAGTGATGAAGAATGAAAATAGAAAAAACACCAGTCAAAGTCCATGCATGAGTATGAGGTGAGGCTATGCTAAGGAGAAGAAAACCACGACTACGATAGTTATAAAATGAAAAGATTATGAATTCCAAATTATGGTAGTGAGAATTTCATGTAAGATATTTACTTAGGATAAATGATAAGACACATCCATTCTATGATTAAGAACATTATGTCTTAGATTTGATGTATTATTATGAAAATGCGTTGAAAGAAGAGAACCACTGTACAGTCTCTATTGAAGATGGTATATGGGGCATAACATGAGAAACTATAACCATGAAAGGTCCAATAAATTTATTTTTTAAGTTTAAAATGATTAATTACATGTGGATTTGATAGAAAAATAAAGGATTCAATAAATTAGTCATCATATGGTTTACTTGTCTTAGTATTTGTGAAATTTAATGAAAAATGTTTTTGGTTAATTCCAATGAGTTTGAAGATTGAAATTAAAGGAAATTTGAACCCAAATATATATGGGTAATTATAGTTAGAATATTATAGGGATAATATTGATGTATTTTTTTGAACACTTATTCTATTAATAAAAAGTGGAAAGTGTGGATGATACCACATAGTCACTTTCTATTATTATATGAGTTCAAAGAATGTAAATAGGAACCCAACACATCTATTAACCTAAATATTTTGTGTGTCAATGTAAATAGATAGATACAATACCTTTTTAATGGATATTATCTTTATATGACAATGAATAAATATTTAATAAAAAATAAAAATTGAAAATGTTAATGACCATACATGTTATAAGGACCAAGAATCCTAGATTATAATATTTAAATATTGAAAGATCTTAATAAGTTAGAGGTATCAATTATGATTTCTATAGTTTGAGGAAGAAGATAAATTATGATGGACTCTACTATGTAGGCTCGTTCAACAATAGTTATCTTTCCTCAAGAGGTGTAAGCATTTATCTTGTATAATTTGTATAAAAAAGTTCTGGTTGTCTCGAGAGCATGATTAACTACAAGTTGGTTCTTTTTTAAAAGTTTAGCCAGTTCAAACTTTTGTATAGTTTTAAGGTCATACCCTTTCTTTATATTTTATCCTGATAATAAATGGGTAGCTACATGTTAGTGGGATAACAAAAATTATATATGGGGGGCATAAACATCCATCTTAAATAAAAACCTCTTTAACAAATATTGTAATTTTTTGATTTCTTGATTACTAATGCATGCATACTGACCAAGGAGTCGGGATTGAATATGGGATATATTCACTATATAAGTGAAAAGGTAATTAAGGGTAAAGGTATAAATTAATAAATAAGTTACTGACACTAACCTCCAATCATTGTTTGCGAAATAATGACTGATCTTAATAATGGTTACACACTTTACACAAAACATTAGGATAAAAAATGTAAAATTAAAAATAGTGGTGTAATATTGGTTTCTCAAGAAATGTTATTTTTGAGTAAAAATGATAAAAAAACCAATTTTTTATGAAAATTATATTTTTTAGTTTTTGTGGATATATGAGAAATTGATTATAATAAATTTCAAATATCGATGTTTAAGTGAAATTAGTTTGATAGTAATAGTTGTGTGAAACATAATGATTATAAATTTACAAAGGTTAATTTTAAATAATTTGTTTTAAATAATAACCATTTATCATGGACACACATGTACATAAGCTTTTATATGTTATTGACCCATTTAATGATCAATGGTCCATCGTTTTTCAAGGAAAAAAATAATTGGGGAGAACTGGATGTTGATGATTTTTTGGACATATATGAGGTTTCTTTATCTATTACGTGATTAATTAATGATAATTATGACTGTGATGTAGAGATAGCCCATTCTATAAGAAATTATCACATAGAGGTTTATGAGAAAACACACCATTTCTCTCCTAATTATTCATGTAAATATTTTGTTTTGGAAACTTAAACCTGAAAAAAACTATTTTTTAACATGAAAATATAAGTGTATATATGTTGATAATTTCAAATTTTTTTTTATTAATTTTCATATTCATTGGTTATAGGTAAACAATTTTTTATTAAATAATATTGAAATAATTATTTTATTATGAAACTTACACATGTAAAAACACTATTTTTAAAAAATTGGATATTTAAATAAATAAATAAATATATATATATATAAATTCTTACCATTTAATTGATTTTTTTATTAATGGTTATATTCATTAAATTATGATAATTTTTTTTGAATAAACCTAATATAATTATTTTTTTCTAATATTTATACATGTAAAAATACTATATTTTTTAACTTGGATAATTATATCTACAACCCATGATAAATTTTTCCTATATTTGATTTTTTTATATTCATCAGTTTTAGTTATAAAATTGTTTATTTTATAATCCTAAAATCATTATTGTTTTTGTAAAACATACATGTGTAATTATTGGAGTTGGTTCCCAAGAACAAAATTACATGTACCTTATGATTACATGTATTAATTGTTTTGAATATTAATAAATTCTTTATCATGTCAAGATTATTATTCATTGTGACATTACATGTGATAATGTCCAAAGTACTCCTGTCACATTGAAAGGTCATAAATGTTCCTCACTATAATTAGTACCCATAACTTATATGATTTTATTCTTGAATGCATGTAATTTAGGGATTGTTATATCAATTTATGGGACATAACTAATATATGAAATCAAGGGTAGTGGGATCATATGGCATTACAAATTTCAATCATGAAGTTATCTCTTATAAATATCTATGTTTATAAGGTTCTACGAACATGAACCTATATTTTGATATACAAATTTATACATGTAACTGGATGTTCCTATCTATGGAATTGTGTAATGGAACTTAGAATTTCAAATTATTATTAATCCATATCATGAGTCACAAATGTTGATGTATGGATGAAAACTGTAATGAAATATACTAAGGGAGAAGTAGGATACTTTGGATATTTCATGATTAGTATTTCATTAATGAATATTGTATGAAATGTTTTTCCCCTTTTTAGTTTAGAAGATGTTGATATCTCAGGCCCTTTGATGGGAATGTGACTACTCGATCAAGTTCATGGTTATGAAATGTTTTTAGAATGTTCATTTCTATAATGGCAATGATAGAGATATTGAACACGTAAGTTGATGAAACCCGTAAGAAACTGTCTTAATTAGATATATGATGAAAAATAGATTAAATTACATAGTATGAATTCATATGCGGTTATTATCATTGAGACATTTAAATTATTTATCTATGGATGTATTGGCCAATTTATAGATGTTAGCCTTATAATTTTGGCGGTATCTTCTAATGGTGTGGAGAAAGAGGCCTAGAGGACACGAAGTATATTTAGACCCTAAATAAATTCTATAAAAATTTAACATATTTAATAAATATTATTATCATACATGGATTAATAACTATTCAAGTTTGATTGATCAAAAATATTCTATCACTAGTTATTAGAGTGAACATATGTGAGTTGAATATTGAATATATATTTATTATCTATTATAGTGAATATAATATTTATCTATTTATCAATGAATAATACTGTGATATTTATTTATTTATATAAATATTTATTGTTCAAGTTATGTAAATATTAAGGAGGAATGAAAATTTTCCTTAAGGATCTGGTGAAAAAGTTTTATTAAAAATTATTTGAATAAAATTTTAATTTATTTATTAAATAATTAATATTTATTTACCTTTGAGTTTAACACATGAAATGTAAATAATAATAATATTATTACTAATTAATCATGGGGTTCATCAGGTATTATGAGAATAAAAAGAGTATATATGAAATTATTTATTATCTAACCTCTTTTTTTATAACTATCGGATTATGCCATCTTCTAACCGAGGCCTTTCCATTCTAGTCATTATAAAAATGACTTCTAGAGAGAATCCTCTCAATCCATAGTGATATATTTTCTTAGTGAACTCTCAAGAATGGAAAATGAACATCCTCTTCCACCATCTTAAGCCTAGAGGGAATAAAATAATCATTTCTCCTTGAAGAGATTTTTATTGCGATCTATAAAATCTAAATATTTTTTTTGAAATATTTCTCTTTAAATAAATTTATTTCTTCAATAGCTTTTGTAAAATGCAATAATGAGTTTAAACAAACCATATAATATTATTAAAATATTATATGTCCATTATCATCTAACCATTAGATTGCTGGGTATGACTAGTAGTAAATAAATTATGACAAATATATGTTATACACATTTATAAAATTAATTCATTTTCATCAAATTATTATAATTAAAAATAAAATTTATTTGAAAATAAAAAATATATTTTTTTCTAATTTTTTATACTTGTAATGTTTATTTAAATTAATAAATAAAATTAATCCATATTTATGAATTATTTTAACTAAATGTATATATTATTTATTTGAACAATTTTTTAAACATTCAACAAATATTGTTATAGGAATAGGATAAGAATAAATCTAGTTTGATGCTTTATAATGTATTTTATTTCAAAAAAGAAATTTTTGTTGCATTTTACAAAATTAATTTAAAATTAATATATTCCATTTTTATATTTTGTATTAGGTAAAATTAATTACATATTTAAAATTAGTAGGTTAAAATTTGGTAAATATGCCCTATTTTTTGGCCAATAAGAATAGTAATCGTGGTAAAATTTATCACCTCGGTGAAGGGAAACCTGAGTTAATCTAGATTAAAAATAAGTAATAATATCATAAATTTTCATCCAAATTATTATTGGATTAATAAAATAAAAACATTATCACCTTATTCTCAATATTTAATAGATTAAAAGACACTTTTCCTTGAAAATAACTTATATTATTTAAATCAAAGATTGTTCAAAAATTTCATTCTCTTAGATTTAAATATATGTTATATGTTCATGTAGGGAAAAAATACTTATGAATGAATTTTAATTTTGTGAATAACGAAATTATATCTATGATGGTAATTTACTTATAATTTTTCTTTATTATATATTTTTCTAAATGCTTTCATAACTTCAAAACAATTTTATTAAATTAATAAAAATGTAAAATAAATTGTTTTGAAAATATTTGAAATGATATAATTTGAGTAAGTTATACTGTTACATGAATTTTATTGATAAATATAACATGTTTCTATTTTTTAAAATATTATATTCAAATTAAATTTTTTTTTATGTATTCAAAGTCAAATTAAATAAAACGTGTCACAATTGACAATAATGATATTTTATCAAAATAATATGTTATTAAATTGTTTAAAAATCATAAAAAATTTAAATTAGAAAATTTGGATATGATATGGTGTAACAGTTTTATCATCTATCCATTTTTGGGCCAATTTTCAACTTATATGTAAAAATTAAAACCATATAATATTGAAAATGGTGTTATTATAGTAAACAATAAAATTTGTTAACTAATGTTTAATCAAAATGAAAAGGTTTAAAATGAACAAATTTTTTTTCAAATATCAAACTTTTGATTGTATTAAAACCCTATAAAACCTTATATTTTAATACCTATCCATTTGGAGGGATTTTTCTTGACAACGAATTTAAAATAATTTAATCTTTTGAGAAATTCCAAAAAATACCCCACCTCCATTATTAAGGGAAACCTCCTATATGACTTATTTACACCACATTAATCCTTTTATGTTGATCAAAATACCCCAATTACTCTTTAAAAATTCCATAGAAACATTATATATGTTATATTTTTTCCAATAGAGGAACCTTAGAGACTTTTAGAGGATATCCAAAGGAGTCATTTCGAATAAGAGGCAACCACCTTAATTGATCAGTTTATTTTATAATATTTTTTTGCTCATATATATCTATGGTATCTATCATAAAATAAATATTTTAGTGTCCTAAATATTCTAAAATTTTATTATGATTGTGAAACACTATTATACACCCTCTTTCCCATCAAATGATATGTGAAAGTATCACTTGTATGTATGTATGACTTACCATCTCTACATTATGATACAATTAATTTTTATCCATCATATTTTATAGATGGGTATTATGATGGAATTAAATCTTTATATATGATATTTTTCAAATACTTATATTTTATAATGATAATATAATTTCTACCTTCTTACCATCTAATCCTTTAGGAAATGATAATGGTATTCATGCATATGTGTAGATTACCATCTCCACTAAGCGATGCAATTTTTTTTCATTAATATTTTACTTGTATGGTAATGAGGAATACGTGATGAATATATAATCTAAATGATATAATAATACTATAAACGAGAATTAATATTTACCTTTCTTTCATTTCATCCATTGAAAAATGAAAACAACATTCATGGGGTTGTATGACTTACTGTCTCTATGAACGATGTAATTAATTTTTTCAATATCTAAATTTCAGGGACAAATATAAATATGTAATAATGAATATATATGATATTTTTATCATGATTAGTACTTTAGAGATAATTTAACAAAGATAAATGTATAAGGACCAGTACTACTAAACTAAAATACTTATGATAAATGAAACAATATACACCTAGAAATAATGATTTTAATAAGGAATTATTTATAAAAAGAGGGGTTAAAATGTTATTAAGTGGTAATATATGATACTATAAGTATTAAAATTAATACTCTATAGATGAATAATAAATTTGAATTTATTATAAATTAATTTAGTTTGATTTAAAATACACAAAAAACATGAGGTAAGGGTTTTATGTCACAATCCCAGTGTTTATTTGGACTAACTATGATTATGAATCCGATGATGAAATATTATGATATATCTCTTAGGAAACTAATAAATATTCTTTTCATATATTAATTTCTTTATAATATATTTTTATTTCATTTTTCATCATCTTATGTACTTAATAAACCCAAAAATACATTTCTAAATAAAATTAACTTCATTTCTCTCTTCAATTGATTTTTTCAATATTCATATTTTTTAAAAAACTTTTAAAGATGTTTTTTTACTATTATACTATTAATTTTTTAATGTATTTTCCCATTATTTGAATTTTTAAAATCGTTTTTGAAAGGAATATTTTTTCCATTTTACAAATGAGGTACTTTGTGACTTTTTTAACAAAAACATTGAAGGAATTTTTTCTTTAACATATACGACATGAAAAAACATTCCCAACATCATGAATATTCTTTTAATTGAATATAAATTTAAAAGTTTACATGTTTATTTTCAATGATAATGTTTTATTTTTTAATTTCCCATTTTTTTAAATAAGTTATTTCAAAATGGAATGGTTACTTTCCCCAATATTTTTTAGTTATATAGTAATTGTATATATTTCCATCAAAGATAAGAACCCTTGATTTAAATTATGATATATGGAGGATATGATCCAGTGGAATAATCCATATTATTCATATAGATTGTTTCTGTTTATAATGATGAGATATTTATTAAACCCATTTCTTTTTCATGGGTTATGTTATGATGAAATGATGAAATTTGTATGAATCCTTTTTATTTTCCATAAGTTATGCTATGATAAAATGTTTATAAAACCACTTTATTTTCATGGGTTTTGATATGATAAATTATTTATGATCTTGTTCCCCAAATATGTTTTATTTTATTTATTTAATGGGTGTGACCAATATCTCCATCTATTGAATTTAGTAAATATTGATATCTCATGGGATAAAATTGACTAGAATATGGAGTGAATAAAATTCATTAATGGATTATATCCACTAAGATAGTCTTGAGAGTAAACCTTGACAACTATGATGGGTTTGGGAATGAACCCATTCCATTATAATACATTCATCAATGAGCATTGAATACTAAGTAAATGGTATTCAATGTTTATGTGTATGAAAAATATCAGTGACTTACACCAATGTTATTCTTTCAAGGTTCAGGTTCTTTGAATCCCTTATGATTAATGTCTTATAAAAAACAATACTTATTTCATGAATTAATATTATGATATTTTATATGAAGGGTATGGTATTCAAATGTTAATATCATATTCTTATACACTTATTCTCATATACTGCTTATGTGATCATTGATATCTTCATTTTTTACCCTTACGAAGCATCTGATCTCACCCTTTTCTCATGTTTCCTTTCCATAGGTTAGGAATAATAGTATTAAGTATGATATATCTAATAAGGGTGTTGGTTATGAGGAAATAAGATGGGGATAATGTATATATTTTATGATACAATTATTTATATATATGTGTTTCTAAATATACCAAACCTAATTTTTTCGGCATAGATTTAATTGTTATTTAATGGATATTAATCTATGTAATATCTATGTATGAAAAGTGTGGGTAATTATAGTTGGTATTAGAGAAATGGTTTTGTTAAACATTGTAAACTACGAATATAAAAATTTAGTAAGAGCCCTACAGATATGTCTAAGTATAAGATTAAATCCTAATGTTTTTGTAATATTCATTAATGAACTAGGTTAAACCTAAGGTGTCATATAATAAGGATTCATGATTTAGATATATGTTCACAAAATAATTTCGAACTTAGTAAATGGTTGAAGCCTAAATTAATCTTGTTAATGATGAATGCGATGGAAAATTCAATGAGTGTCCTCCTATGAAACTAAATATTATGAGAGTCAAAATATAGAATCTTATTATTATGATTACACAAATTTCTCCGGCTATGAATTTTACTGAGCTTTCAAATTAGAAAAGGTGGGTGCAATGTTCATTTCAGTCCTAAATGAACCAATTACCACCTACTTTTAGTGGGTCCATTGATGCACTAGTTGATAAGAAATGGATCAGTACCATTAGATATATATTCTCCATTATTTAGTGTTTGGAACCTGAGAAATTTATTCTGGCTATTTATTATATGGAAGGTGAAGTATATTTTTCATTGAATCTTATCAAGAACATTAAATAATAGGAAGAAATTGAATCTATGGAGTGTGATATATTCATAATATTATTTTTCAATAAGTACTTTCCTAGTATTCATCGTATGAAAATGAAGAAATAATTCCTTAAGTTAAAGTAGAAGGTGATGAATATGTTGGTCCTTATGAGTAAAATTTCAAAATAACTGCGATGTACACTTTTGGTATTATTATCAAACATGAAATTAAAGTTGATTGATTATTTAGTAGCTTAAAACAAAGTATCTAAATGGTTTTATCCATAATAGAATTTAGTAGCTATGAAGAAATTTTTTTATGTGATCTAAAGTTGGATATAGATATTGGAGTTACCCACAAGTCTCATGGTTTTGATTAGAAAAGAAAAATGTAATTCAATGTTAAAACTAAAAACCATATATATAAATAATATGATCCTTCCTTTTATGTAAAAATCATGGAATAAAAATTGGGTGAAATTATCTTGAGGGAACTAAATTTTTTTTAAGGTTTTAAAGGAATATTAATTGAAAATAAAATTATATAGTGATGTGAAAAATTTATCCAATGATGTGAATAGAGATAAGGCTCCACAAAATGCACCACCCACACTCTAGTGTATTAAATGTAAGGACTATATTCATTATTCTTACCAGTGACCAATTCTAAATAATAATCACAAAAATTAACATCAACAATCACTTAGTCCTAGATTCAAAGGGAAATATAGCGTAATCACTATTCCTAATGATGGGTGTGATAATGATTTGGTGAAAGGTATAGTTTGTATTCACTCTAGAACTAAAAATTTCTTATTTTATTTGGGGTCAAACCACTATTTTACATGTAAAGAAGTTTTCATTCGTATCACAATACCACATAGTAAATATGATTTTATGTAACTAATAAAAAATTAAAATGGTATGATTATCACATCCCAAGTGTATGATTATTTTCTGGTTGATGTTTTCAAGAATGTATTTCCTACAACTACTGTCATTCTTCCTCTATTTGAATTCAATGTAATATTGGGAATGGATTGGCTTTCATTACATAAATCCAACATCAATTTCTGAGGAAGGTAAGTTATATTTGATATTTTGAACCCACCTATGAACACCAATTAGTGTGATAATAAAATTGAAATTTAGATAGAAATTAATTTTATCATATGTTCCTGATTCTTATTCAAAAGGTTGTTTATCTCATATGGTTTGTGAGAAACTCAAAATCGAATATTTTTGTACTAAGTGAGAGTTTTTTGATGTATTAATACGATTTTTTATTAGACTTACATATGATCTTGAAGTCGAGTTTTCAATAGAACTCATACCTATTGAAACACATATTTTCAAGACTCTGTACAGAATGGTCCCGATTGAGTTAAAATTTTTTACAAAGAATCTCTAGAAGAATATTGAAAAGGGATTCATTTGGCCATGTTCTTCACCAGGGGTGGAACCTATTCTATTTTTTAAGATGAAATATGGATTAATGTTACTCTACATTTATTTCCAAGATCATAACATGATCACTATAAAGAAAAAAAATCATCTACCCCATAATGATGAATTGTTTAATCAATTACATGGAGATCAATACTTTTCCAATATTGATATTCATTATGGTTATCATAAATTGAGGGTAAAAAATGATGATAGACCCAAGTCTAAATTATATATAATGTGTGGACACTATATGTTTATAGAAATTACATTTAGTATTACTAATTCTCTATCTATATTCATGGATTTAATGAATAAAATTTTTGGAGATTACCTTGACCATTTTTTGGTAGTCTTTACAGATGATATTTTTATTTTTTTAAAGAGTAAGGATGATCATTAAGATCATTTTAGAATTGTTCTGAAGACCCTAAGGAATGAGATACTTTATGAATAATTTACCAAGTATGGGTTTTGTCTTCAGAAAGTTTCATTATTGGGATATTTATTCTCATGTGAGGGTATATCAGCAGACCCTTCAAATAATGAAGTTATAGAAATTTGTTCAAAACTAAAAACTATGACTAAGATGCATTGTTTTCATAGATTGGATAGATCTTATAAGGTCTTTGGGAAGAAAATTTCAGGACTTTTGAATCTAATCACCAAGTTAAATCAAAATGGAGAGATGTTCCTTTAGATGAATGAAAGTTATGAATGTTTTATGTAACTGAATAGAATTATTTTTAGTACATTTTTGCATACACTACCCTACATTGGAGAAGGTTTTATAATATACAATGATGTATTAGAGAAGGTATTGGGATGTTTACTCATGTTGAATGATATGCTTAGATCTTATGGCACATGATAATTAAATATTTATGAAAAAAATTACCCAACCCATGATTTGGTGCTAGGTGAGGTAATGTTTTCATTAAATATATGGACTAATTATATCTATGGAGAATTTTATTACATTTATACATCACAATGTTTTATAATGTATTCTCACTCAAAAAGCATTGAACACGTTCTAAAGAAAATGGTTGAAACTGATTAATAATTATGAATACTCAGCACATTACCACCCTGGGAATGTAAAAAGGTGGAAGATTCTATTAGTCAAAAGGTTCATACTAGCTTATCTATAATGAGGATCATGAATGCTAAAATATTTTTTTACATGTAAAGTATAGGTATTGAAATCATATAGGTGGGGGAGAAATATTATCTTTCTCAAATCAGTGTTAAAATATCTATACAAGTAAAGATTAAAGAAGCACACTTTGAATATATTGAGTTTAAAAAGAAGGTGATAAATGTTCTTGAGTTCAACCTTGATTATAATAGAATAAAAAGGTTTAGAAATTGTGTATGTGTCTATTTTTAAATGATTTAAATAAGGATATGATGGATGAAACTCATAGTTATTTATTCTCTATTCATCATGGATGTAAAAATATGTATAGATATTTGAAAGATTATTTTAGGTAAGATGGAATGAATGGTGGTTTTGGATATTAAACGTAGTTAATCTTGGTATATTAGAAAGTTAAGGTTAATAGACAAACTTATTAGGATATTTTACAACCATTACCGATACCAGAATAGAAAATGGGAAAAAATCAACATGGATTTTTTCGTCAGACTCCAAAAAAATATAAAGGGAATATTTCTATTTAGGTTATATTATATCACCTTACGAAGTTAGAACAATTGATTTACATTTGCGTAGATTTCTCTCTTTATAAATTTACTCAGTTATACATTAAGTAAGAGGTAAGATTGTATGGTGTAAGACTATCAATTATATCTAATCGGGATTCTTAGATTTCGTAAATGTTTTAGGGAAGTTTTTTGTATCCTATAGATACAGAGTTATGTCTCAAAACTTCTTACAATCCTCAGATAGATGGTCAGTCTAAGAGGACTATTAAAACTCTAGAAGAAATTTTGAGATCTATATTTAGGATTTGAAAAATGGTTGGGATCAACACCTTCCATTGGTGGAAATTTCATAAAAAATAGCTTTAACTCTAGTATTTAGATGGCGCCTTATGAAGACCTATATGATGGGAAGTGTAAACAACAACATGATGGAATAAATTTTGAGAAAGAAATATCATGGGACATGATCTATGTTAGGAATTTATAGAGAATTTTATAACCACTATAAAACACATAAGAGTATATAAAAGACTAAAAAAATGTTATGAAGGTAATCTTAATAAAGATATTGAGTTTGAAGTTGGTTATAAGACATTCCTATGAATATTTCCCGGAATTAGGGTGGTGATATTTTGAAATAATGGAAAGATAATCCCTAGGTATATTGAACCTTTTGAAATTAGTGATCATATAAGGATGGTAGCTTATGAATTGGTTCTTCAACAAAATCTCTCTTAAGTTCATGATGAATTCTATATATCCCTCATGAGGAAGTATATACATAATCATTCACATCTACTAAACTCACATGTCATAACATTAGAGAAAAATAATTCTTATTATGATAAAAAAATAGAGATTCTATATCATAGAGAGAAGGTACAATGAAACAAGACAACTCACCTCGTCAATTTTTTATGGTGAAACCAAAAAATTGAGAAAGATACATGGGAAACTGAGGATGAAATGAGGAAGAAGTATTCTTATCTATTTTTATCAGAGTGATGAATTTTTAGGGTGAAATTAATTTGAGCAGGGGGTGGAACACCCTTTTATATTTATGAAATATTTCTCTTTAAATAATTTTATTTATTCAACAGCTCGCGTTACCTGAAACAACGAGTTTAAATGAACAACATAAGACTATTAAATTATTATGTGTCCATCATTGCCTAGAAATTGGATTGGTGGGTATGAATAGTAATAAATAAATTATAAAAAAATATATGGTCCAGAAATTTATGAAATTAATTCATTAGTTATCGAATGATTATAATTAAAAACAAGAATTATTTGAAGATAAAAGTGATGATTTTCTAAAAAATTATTCTGATACGCAAATGAATTTTTATTTTAATAAATTAAATTAATCTATATTTGTGAATTATTTTAATTAAATTTATATATCATTTCCATGATCTAATTTTTTAATCATTCATTTTTTAGGAATATGATAAGAATAAATTCATTTTTACGGTTATAAATGTATTTTTCTAAAAAATAAGTTATATTCACATTTTACACACTTACAATATAATAAATTTCATTTATTCATATGTATTGATTCATATAAAATTAATTAAAAAATTTTAATTTGAAGGATAAAATATGGTAAATAGTTCCCATATTTTTTTGGTCAATATGAATAGTAACCCTTGTAAAATCTATCACCTCGATGATGGGTAAATGAAGATAATCTAAACTAAAACAATGTAAAATGTCCATAATAATTCATCATAATTATTATTTGATGAAGATAATTCAACCCTTATCACATTATTAATGAAATTTATTAGTTTAGTGGACACTGGTCCATGAAAATCATTTATAAATTATTTAAATAAAAGAAAGTTACAAAATGTCACACTCTTAGTTTTATATAATTGTTTATGTTAATGTAGGGAAAAACATTTATGTCTGAATATTAATTTTAATTTTGTGAATAATTAAATTATATTCATGATGTAAATTTCTTTATAATTTTTAGGTACTACATAATAACCTTAAATTCTTACACAAATCCAAAATTCTATTAATTCAATTAATGGAAAAATAAAATAAATTATTTTGAAAATATTAAAAGTGATATAATTTGTTTAATTTTTAGTATTACATGAATTTTATAGGAAAATATGAAATATTAGTGTTGTCTTAAAATATTATATTTAAATTCAAATGTGGTCTTTATGTCCTTTAAGTCAAATTAAGTGAATAGTTTCAAAATTTACAATAATATTATTTTGTCAAAATAATATTTTATTAAAAGATATAAAATTCATAAAATTCATGAAAAAATAAGGTGTATATTATATGGTCCAAAATTTAATAATATATCCATTTATGATCCAGTTTTCACCTTATACATAAAAATTATAACCCTTTAATATTGAAAAAGTTGTTACCGTAGTTAAAATAAAAATTTGTTAACTAAGAGTTAATAAAAATGATAATGTTTAAAATAACACCAAATATTGTATAAATTATATTGTATTATGGGATTATAAAAATATCCTAACTTATAATCTAATAAATGACATGTTAGAGGAATTTTTCTTGATAATGAATTTATTATAATTTAATCTTTTACGAAATTCCAAAAGTTCCCCTCACTTAAATTATAAAAGGGTCCCTCCTCCCTCACTTATTTACACCACTTTAGACATATATGGAAACTAAACTCTAACAATTACTCTTATAAAATACACTATAAAATTTTTAGAGGTTCTATTATTCCCAAAAGGCCAACCCTAGAGGCCTTTATTGGAGATCCAAAGAAGTTATTTCAAAGAAGTGGTAATCACCTTAACCGATCACTTTCTTTTCAACTCTTATTTTCCTCCAATAAATATATAATATTTATAATAAAATAATTATTTACATATAAAAAATATTATGAAATGTTATTATTTTTATGAAAAAACCATTATACACCCTATTTCCCATTAAATTTGATGCTAATATATTCCTCGGGCGTATGTCCGACTTACCGTAACCACGTTGGGATAAAATTAATTTTTCATCACCATAATTTATGGATGGGTATTATAATGGTTTTAATTTTTTATATATAATATTTACGAAATAATTATAATTTTTAATGGCAATATCATTGATACCTTATTACCATAAAATCTTTTGGGAAACAATAATGTCACTCTTGCGTATCTGTGGGCTACCACCTCTACGAAGCGATGTGACTTGTTTTTAATTTATATTTTACTTGAATGGAAATGATGAATAATTTTTTGAATATATTATATATGTTATATAATAATCATATAAAGGTGAATTAATATTAATCATTCTTTCATTCCATCCATCAAAAAATGAAAACATCCTTCATGCTTACGTATACTCTACAATCTCAAAGAACTATTTAATTTATTTTTCTATATATCAGTTGTATGGATGAATATAAATATGTATAGAATGGATATACATTATTTTTATATTCTGATTCATATTATATAGGTTATAGAACCATGATAAATTTATAAGTACCAGAACTAGTGAACTGAAATAACCATAATAATTGAAATAGTTAAAACTAGGAATTGATGATTTTAATATAGAATTATTAATAAAAGTGGGTGTTAAAATGTTATAAAGGGGTCATATATAATATTATAGTTTTTAAAAAGACCCAATTATTTAGTTTTATTGAATTTAAATTTATTATACAGTAGGTCATAGTGATTTCAAAATAAGGTAGGTAAATGTTTTATTTTTCAATATCATTATTTATAAAGAATAATTATAACTAGACTCAAATGAGGTAATATTTTTATCGAACTCTAAAGAAACATATGATTTTTATTATCCTATAACTAGTTATTTAAAATAAATGTCATCCTTTTATTGTTCCCCATCTTATGTATTTAATAATCTAGAAATTATTTTTTATGGGAAATTGTCTTAATCTATCTCCTAGGTTGAAATGACATTTTCTTCTATATACATATTTTCTAAAAATGTTTTAAATGTGTTTTTAATTATATACTACTATTGTTTATATTCATTTTTACCCATGATTAAATGTTTTAAAAAAATATTGAAAGGTTCTTTTTTCTATTTTTTAAATGAGGAACTTTGTGAATTTTCAGACAAAAATATAGGAGTTTTTTTAACGTATAGAAAATTAACAAACTTTTCCACCATAATCACAAATATTTAATTTTAATTTCATTTAAAATTTTACCAGTTTCTTTTCAAAGAAAAAATTTTCCTTTATAAATGTTTAATTTTATAAATAATTGATTTTAACGTAAAACAGTTATTTTCCTCATTATTTTGTTGATATTTTAATGTAATTTATATTTATCTAAGAAAATAACCCTTAATTTCACTTATTCTTTAATGAGGATATGATTCAATGAAACCATAATTATTATTTCTCTATATTGATTAAATTTATTATAATAAGATGTTATTGAAACCCATCTCTTTTTCATGGGTTATGCAATAATGAAATGATGAAATGTTTATGAAACCCATTTCTTTTACATGAGTTATGATATGATGAAATGTTTAGGAAACTCATTTATTTTAATGGGTGATGATATGGTGAATGATTTATGATCTTTTGTCACACATATGTATTATATTCATTATGTGATAGGTGAATCCTTTATCTCCCTCTAATTCATTGGGTAATGATTGATATCTCATGAGATAAATAAGATGAAAACAAGGAGTAAACACAGTTCATTAAGGGACTCTATATACTTTTATAGTCTTCGGGAATGAAACTTGAATAATATGATAATTTAGGGATTGATCCCATTATATTCTAATAACCTTGTAAATGATCCTAGGAAGTTAAGGAAATGATTTTATATTCATATGTGTATTCCAAAAATAATTTCTTATGCCAATGTTATGATATTATGGTATAACTTCTATGATTCTCTTATGATTCATGTGTTATGAACTACCAATATTTATTCCATGATGTAAGATTATGATATTCTTTATGTATGGTATGTGTGTCAAACATTAATATCATATTCTTATACCCTTATTCTCATGTTATTCTTATGAGATAATTGATATATCCATTGTTTACACTTACTAAGAATCAGTGCTATCAATTCTCTTCTGTTTCATTTCCATGGGTTGTGAAGAAATATATTAAATAGTATATATCTAAATAGGGTTATAGTTATGAATAAATAAGTGGTAAAGATGTAGATATTTTATGAATAATTTTTTTACCTTACTAAGTTTCCAAAGATACTAGACCTAAACGATCCTGGTATGGATCAAAATTTTATATAATAACTATTAATCTATTAAGATATATTATCTGTTTATGAAAATTATAGGCCATTATATGATTAAAAAAATAATAAACACATTATATTATTTTTTAATATCACCTGATTATTTATACGATGTTGTTTAATGATCCGTGGAAAACATGAAGATCATCGTTAGAGTTATTATAACATTGAATCCGCTCTCTAAATTCATATAGATGTGGACAACCAAATATTTAATGAATAACCAATTTCAAAAATAGGTAATTATTTATCATAACACAAATTATTAAAAATTTATATCTATTAATCCTTTATCATGGATTTCTGGGTATATATTTTATCTATTTTTAAGGTTAAATGCAAAGGGATTTATGAAAACTCATTTTTGGGAATGAGCCTCTCCACTTCTATTATGCTTAAAAACCATTAAGTGGTATCAAAGAGGACATATAATAATTTATAATTTATTGTTGATCATTATTTTATATTGAATTGTTTTTATTATTTCATTTATATTAATCCCTTATTAAAATATAAACATGGATATTACACTTTCAATCACCTTTATATGATCTTGACATCAAAGAGTGTAGATGAATAATGACTAGAGGTTCTATTATGACTAGATGATATATTAACAAAATCTGTAACTGAAATGTAATTTTCTTGTAATTTTGTCACTAAAATCTTAATGATTCATGCAATACACATCTTTTAAAATGGAAATCTATACTTGGGTTAGTTAACACAATGCATGTTAATATTAAAAATTGGAAAACAAATTTAGTGACTACACATTATGTAATCTGGTAACATGTTGTGTGGTCCTATATCATTTCCCCAATGTTTTTCATGGAAACCGTATTATTAACATATGAATAAAACAAAAATTAAGGGCTTGAAGTTGATCAACCTATAATTAATGAGAATATACACTATCTAGCTCACGTACACGCCATATAAATTATCAATGCCTACAAGGTGTACATTCCAAGCTAACTGATTTTGTGCCACATAGATATGACATGAAACATAAAAGGAATATAACTAACTAATACACATTTTTTACTCACCCGATAATCAATAAAAAATATTTTTTGAAGAATTAATTAATTTTAGAATTAAAAACAATATTCATATCTAGAAGCATGTGTGATACAATGGAACATTTTATAAGAGTATAATAATGCTCAATTGATTTTTCATAATCAATTCACTATAATGGTTTCTGTATTTAATATATTATTTTAATGTGATACATGTCACATGGATTTTTGTGTGTCTAATTTCTATATATTATTCATTTTTCATGTGGTGTTATGATATATAAATTTTTAATTTTTTTTAACAAAATTATTTTACATGAACACATACAAACCACATGATCATTTAATACATTATAAAAGATGGTGAATTTGGTTACATGAAATGTTCCCTCTAATAAAACATGATGAAATTATCTAATTTTAAATAAAATCAATGAATTTGATTTATTTAAATTAAAATGATAATATTTACAAGATTTTTTGGGACAATATAAAATGATTAAATTAATTATTAAGAAAATTAATTGAATTAATTGAAGATGGTTTTATATTAATAAAAGAATGAATTATAGTGAATGTTATCTAGTTAAAAAATCTGTATTATTTTTATGTTTGGATTATCAAGAGATTATGCTGACTAACGTATATTTATGGTTTATTTTTATTTAATTTTTATTTCATGAATTTTTACTAATTATTTTATTAAATTAAAATGTTGGACTGTGTTTTGTCACCTACTATATTATGCAAGGGCCTTTGTGCCCACTATGTCTTTTATGTAAACTGTATGGCCGATCATATGTTCCCCTTACCTACATGTGAGTAGAATATTATGTATTGTATGGTTATCAAAGGCGAGTTGTGGTGGATCAAGATTACATCCAAGGTGAAATCGACTCCAGAGTCATATTAGTGTGCAAGTAGAAGGCTGTAGTTCATTCCAAGTTATAGTTCAAGGATTTATTCCACCAGGTAAAAGGTTATTTTATCATATTCTAGACAAACTAACCATTATATAACCTCATGACAATTGCATAGTTATTTATTTCAGTTTCATGGTTAAATATTTTTGTATTTTTTGTCACTGCCACTTTATAAATTAATTAAAAATCATACATGATTGAAATAAAATAAAATAAGATTATATTTATATTTTATCTAGATATGGTTAATATCCTATGTAAAATATTTTTAATATTAAAAAGAATTTAATAATACTAGATGATAACTATATATATATATATACAAATCCCTCAAACAAAATGTTAAATTAGAAATCCTTCTCACTATTTGGTTTAAAATAAAATCATAGATTAATGTTCTTAACCAATATATATTGGGTTGATTTTAATTATAAAGGAATTACTAACTTGAGTTTTGGGTTAACGTAATTTTTTTTCATTAACGTTTGATCACATTCATGATACATTGCGAAACTAGAAGGCATGTTTTGAGGAAATCTATGTCTAGTATTTTAGGATTTGGGAGCCTAATAAACAAATCAATGAGCTACGAGTTAATCTAGTTGGAAAGTCATAACTTCCTAAATACCATTAAATATATTATTATGTATCTATATGGGTTATAAGGAGTGACATATAGATCATTTTTAGCATAATATCGTTGTGATCGAGCATTCAAATACTAATAGTGATAGAAGTTATTCTTTATTAAAATATTGGGGGTTAATATGTAAATTAATATTGATTATCCATTTTTGTATTCCATATATAGTAATAAAATATTCTATTTTTCATTATAGAGATGTAAATCCATATGAATTTGATTATATGAGTATTATCTAT
Source organism: Viscum album (assembly GCA_963277665.1). Lineage (NCBI taxonomy): Eukaryota > Viridiplantae > Streptophyta > Magnoliopsida > Santalales > Viscaceae > Viscum > Viscum album. Next base: position 401,317,015 of record OY728119.1, read on the forward strand.
ATTATATATGGATAACCTTCTCATTAGGTCAAATTTCCATGAATGTTATTAGCGCTTGTGCATTATACTATGTCATGAGTAGAAATTAAACATGCTTGAAAACCCTATTTCTAAATGTTTTGTTTAAGAGGATTATTATAAAGAATTTTCACTCTATATGAAATATTTATATGATACCATAGATTTAAAATGTTTTATTCTATAATCCATACAATGTTATCTTATGAATAAATGCAAGGAAATAGATAAATATAGTATGATGTGTCACCTTCATGATCACTATTAGGATAATAAAAGACAAGAGAGATGCGAGATCTTAAAATTATTACTCATAAGAAATCATGTAGCGTTAGTTTCCACTGGGCCCCATTTATTCAACATCATTTGATACATAGAGTGGTTGGATATCATGGGCTTTAATATGCTTCATGATTTCACACAAATCTCATTATATACTCACATCCAAAGATATTAAATAAATATATTATCAAATATAATAGTAAAAATAGTGATAAATATCTCTCATAACTTCATACATTTAATTAATATGTTGATAAGTACATGGGTCAAGAAAAAAATATCTATTTGTAGTCAATAAAACGAAAAACAAGGAAAAAATCCCCATGAATTCCTATAAGTCTAAGTCTCCTAATAAAAATCCTTCAACGAAATGGAAAATACAAATAGAAATAAAGGAACAATATCTGGAATTTTTTTCATATGGAAAGATGGTACACTAGAATAAGAATTAAACCTAGTTATAGAAGTAAGGGGATGTTTCATATACGTTAAGTATTGTGTGAAATCTTCTCATTTCTACCAATTGTTTATTAAACATAGCTTATGCTTCTCACATATATATCCAAATATAGGAAAAAGTAGATTGTAGATGATTTCCAAAGTATAGGTGGATCTTTGAGAAATTGATGTATAATGAATTATTTTCTTAGCTATAGGATACTACCAGCATTAGTTTCCATTTGGGATTCTCTTAGTTTTGAAATATTGTTATTATGTTCCTACAATTTCCAAAATAATAATTTTTCTATCCCGCCTAGATTTAGATGGACTTAACTTCATGTTTAGAAATAAAATCTATTTCTATTATGATGAGAGTATATTCTATGGTATGAAATATTTAAATAATGGTATTTATGTATTAGAAAACAACGTATTGGAAATTTTTAATGAATAAGTTTCACATGACTCATATCATACTCAGTTATGGCATCAATGCCTTGGTTATATACATGAGAAGTGGTTGAAAATTCCATTTCAAGATATATATTTAATTTCTTTTGAACAAAATAAAAATTGAATATGTATTACTTGTTTACAAGGTAAAATTACAAAGATAAATTTTGGTGGTCATAGTGAAAGATTCATAAAACTTATAGAATAGGTACACACTGATGTGTGGAAACCTTTTTAGTAGAATCTTGATGTAGATATTCTTACATCATTACTATTATTGATCACTTGAGTAAATGTGGGTTTGTATATATAATTAGTGTTAAGTCTATATAATTTTGATAATTTAATTAATTAAAGAATGAAGTAGAGAATTAACTCTGTAAGCTGATAAAGAATATTTGATCTGATCAAGGTGATGAGTATCTTAGCCAAGAATACATCGATTTTTATAAAAGTTTGGGATTGAATCTCAACATATTTTTATTTATAAACAATATTGGAAAGGTGTAAGTGAATGTGGAAATGTTTAATGCTTGACATGGTATGTTCAATGATGAGTTTTATAAATATTCTATTATCCTTTTAGGGATATTAATTATAGGCTGAAATACACAGTCTTAAATGTGTTCCAAGTAAATTAGAAAAAAAACCTTATTAATTACTATATGGAAAAGATTTTATTTTTAACATAATCATGTATGGGGTTGAATGTTGTTTTTTAAGGATATATTTGACAACAAACTATCACTCTGAGGAATGAAGTATATCTTTATAGGATACCCAAATAAAAAAAGGAAACATTGTATATATTAACCCGAATATAATAATGTAATCATTTAATGATGAACTGTATTTCTCGAGAGGGAGGAAGTATCTAAAATAGATATTAGATTTATGGTTGAATCATATGAAATTGATTCTCGTGATAAAAAAAGAGTTTTTTGGTAATACATTTTATAGGTCCCCATGGAAGAGGTTGAGCCTAAGACACAAGTACTGTTTTGAAGCACCATAAAGGTTATATGCCCAGAAAAGTATAGTTTCTAGTAACTAATGATGGAGAATCATTATTAGTTGATAATAATGATATAATTTCCTAAAAGTATGCATTATAGATCTTTGAAGATATAATATAGAAATAAAACAATAATTCAATGATGAATTCTAGTTATCAGAACCAGTCATGGGTTCTCATAAATCCACCAATTAATGTAAAACCCATTAGGTGAAAATTTGTTTTCAAGAGAAATATGTTCATGTACTTTAAATTGAGTACCTATAAACCAGGGTTACTGACTAAAGTTTTTAAATTGTATTGAGAAATAACGTTTTAGAATTTTTTTTCTTATTTGTATTCTTAAATACATTTGTATTCAGATTACCATAATAACATTACATGACTATGAGATTTGGAAAATAGATGTGAATATAGATTTATATAATGGGAAACTTGTTAAATATGTCTATATTACCCAACCATAAGGGTTTGTGAATATAGATAATTCCAATAAGGTATGTAAATTTCCGATATATATTTATAGATTGAACCAAGTATCTAGTTTATAGAAAATACTTTTTGATGAAACCAAAAGAGAATTTGTTTTCATAAGTAATGAATGTGAGCCATGTGTTTATATGTATTTTAGTGGGAGTGTAGTACTATTTCAGTAGTATAAATAAATAGAATATTACCTATTAGAAATTATAGACCAATCGTATAGTCAAGTAAGTAATGGGTGAACAATTGATTCTCTATGAAAGAATTTGGTGAATTATCATCGATCCTTGGGATCAAGATCATTCATCATAGATCTAAGAGGCTATTTTTACTAAGTTAATGTAAATAAATTTACTAGATATTAAATATATTTAGTATGGAATAATATATGTGGGTATTGGTTCAAATGTCACATGGAATAAATCACTCAATTTTTTCCCTTAAACACAACAAGATAGAGATAAGATAAGTAAGATCCCTAATGATTCCCTGAGAAGATCCATCATGTATTCCCTGTTATTTACTAATCTATATATTTACTATACCTTGATTATAGTAGGTAGATATCAACATGATCCAGGAGAACACCATTGGCCTAATTTAAAGGTTACCCTTATATAGTTGGGGCATACTAAAGATATGTTACTATTGTATAAAAGATATCATGAACTATTCATTAATGGATTTTTCTACAGTATCAATGGATGAGATGTGTGATGAAATAGTACAAAGCATCCAATTATTATCAATTATACATTGCAACACAACTATATTATGGATTATGATGTAGCTAATGAAGAAGTTTGGTCACAAAACATAATCCAAGATCTTGATGTGATGTCCAGAAGTAAATACCCAATAACATTATATTATTATAATAATATAGTGGAAGATCTCACATTAGATCCAATAACACATCCACAAAAAATATCATACTTCATAAATATCATATATTGAGGTATTTTTCTTAAATGGGTGAAGTTTTATTGAGAATATTTTCTATAGAGGAGAATGTGTTGAACCCCTTGACTAAAGAGTTATCTAAACAAAAGTATGAAATTCATGTGAGAGACAACATTATGAAAGTTGTTAGCTATAGTATCTAGTGAAAATGTGAGTTTTTGGGATTTTTTTCCCTAGAACTAACTTATATATACATAATGATTACTTATATTCATGGAATTGAATATTAATAAAATCTTTATCACATCATATTGCTCTTCTACATGACATTATATGTGATAATGTCCCAAGGATTCCATCCACGTTGAAAGGTCATAGTAGTTCTCTATGATGATGAGAACCTATAAGTGATATTATTATTAAATATATATATGTGTGTGTGTGTTTTATGGATAGATGATGACATTTTATGTGACTAAAATTATAAAGACTATTTGGTGTAGGAGGTTCATAAGACATGGAGACTTCATCCCATAAATTTATCCCTAAGAGATCTCCATAATAAAGAGGTTATGAGAATATAACCTGCTAATAGGAAATAAAAATTTATACATATCATTATATGTTGTTATATTCAAAAGTGTTTAAATATATTTTGAATTTAAAAATATTATTAATGAATGTCATGAGTTATTTAATTTTATGTATTGGTCAAACCATGAAAATAATATTTTTGTGGTGAGGTAGGAAAAGATGTTTGTGTCACGATTATTAATTCATTAATGAATAATGTAAAAAAGGATTTTTTGCTTCTTTAATTTAACAAAAGACAATATTTAAGTCCCATTAATGGGAATAAAACTTCCTAATAAAGTGCATAGACACTGTATTATAATTGAAATTTTATTTCAATAAAGACAAAAAAGTGACATTGAGAACATAGTTTGATGAAACTAGTATGAAACCTCATTGAATAGAGATATTGAGATAAAGGGACTATATTACATAGTATGTATTCGTTTCTGTTTATTTTCATTGTGATATTTGACTTCTTTATCTAATGGTTCCTTATTGTGTTCTTAGTTGCGAACCTTGTATGTTAGGTACTATTTCCAAATTCCACTAATAAAGAGGCCTATAAGGTTACATACTAAGTTTATTGAAAAGAATAGTAAAATTATATATGAATTTAACATGTTGAATAAATATAATTACTACGCATAGTATAATAATTATTCACTTTTGATTGATCATAAATATCCACTAACCAGTTATTCAATTGAATATATTTCAGATGAATATTTAAGAAATATTTATTCTATATTTTAGTGAATATAATATCTATCCACTTATTATTAAATAATTTAGTGAATTAATTATTTAAATAAATTTTCATTATTCAATTTTTTGTGAATACCAAGGATGACAGAAAGTCCAAGGTAATGATACTATGTGAAATGGTATATTAAATAATATTTGAATAAAATTTAATTTATTTGTCCATGAGTTTATAAAATTTCAAGTAAATAATAACAAAAATATTATTATTATTTTGAAATGGGGTTCACTAAATATTAAGAGAACAATAATGTCCTATGTGAAATTATATAATTTTTAACCTTATGTCTATTAATATCTAGTAATGTCATTCTATGAATGAGTTCTAACAGTTTTAATCATCACACATAATGAATTATAAAGACAATCCTATCAATCACTAGAGCTATCTTCTTCTAAAATTATCTCATGAATGGAGTATTATCCTACTCCTCCACCCTCTCAAGTATATAGTGAACAAAATAATCCATACCCATTAAAGAGAGTATTTATTAAATTAATAACACACGATGAAAATTTTAGAGTCATTCACGCTAGAACCCGAGGATATCTATGATGACATTTAGATTTTTTTGGAGCCGATGTGGATCACTTCTATAGGGACTCTACACTTAAATCCTCTCACCGTAATGATGGTTAGACTAGAAGTGGTCTATAGAATATTAAATGAAGAAATACTTTCAATGATAGGAATAATTTATCTTAACTAAAATTAATTATAAATTATATTTTAAAACCCTATCTCATGGATTATAGAATTTCTATTTCATCATGTTTAGAGGAGAAATATAATGGATTTGATGAAAAAATGTTATTGTGAATTGGTATGAGTACTTCTTTTGCACTCAAAAACCTTAAAAAATGAAAATATTTTTTTTACTTGGATACTAAAATTTATAAAACTTGATCATTAATAATTTTTTTTATTATTTGTATTAATTAGTTCATGTTACCCATTTTGTGATTGAATAATCCTGACATCACTATTTTTCTATTATTATTTCTCTGTATTAATAATTTTTAGATATTCACTTTTCCTCAATTATACTAGTTAACAAAATAGATATAATTTTATTATTATTATTATTATTATTTTACTTAAAACTGAACATTTATTTCAAATAAAATAAAGGTAAAAAATATCATTATGTCTATATATTTAAATGATGTAATTGGAGGAAAATATCATTTATTGAGGAATGTGTTTTATTTTTCATATTAATATATTTATAATAACTAAATTATTTAATTAAATTAAACTTTTGTATGTAAAGATAATTTTTAGGATTAAGGGTGATCCAACTATGGTGAGGTATCTTCTTCTCCAGATAATACGATGCTAAGAGTTGGCAGACATGGGATTATACATTTTTCAATAGTTTCACTTTCTCGATAATTTGACATCTAAATGTTGTACACATTAAGGGATGATTACTTACTCAGGGTGATCCTTCTATTAGATGGATTTTGGTTTTTTAATTTTGAATCATAATAATGGTTTTTTTATTAGTTTTTTATTTTGGATTTTTCACCAGTTGGATGTTGTTGTGATTTCATGAATTTCAATTGGTTTCCACTTAACCATAATGTGGATTTATTGAAAATACCAAAAAATAGATTTAACCAATGTACTTTAGGGGTTATATGGATATTCAAACCCACTATAATATTAACATTTTAAATCCTGATATGAGGAGTATCGACTAGATGATTGAAAAATATTCACAGAAGTCTTTAACGATAAAATTTAAAATCATTTTTTCCAATTATTCAACTATTATATATTTCTCATGAATAATATTCTATCTATTTAAGTATAGATTAAATTTTACTTTCACAATATAAAAGAAATTAAGTATATGTGGATATCTTTTTCATCTATTAAATATAAATATTAAAAATAAATATTGACTTGAATTTATATTTTTGGGGAAGAAAATAATGAAAATTCAGTCCATAAATAAGGGATATATGTAGACATGAGATAATATTTTCACTAGTTTGTGAGTGGAAGAAATTATGTTTTGATATCTATTTTTTATAAAATCAATTTATAAAATAAATTTTAATTAATTTATGACATATTAATTTAATTTTATATAACAAACCTATAAATCATCTCACCTAAAGATCCAATTGTAGAATGTATAACAACATACTATATAATATTTAGGGAATGATTTACTAGAGGAGAAAACGATTACCAAAAAATTTAATTAATTGAGATTTTTGTACAAAAACAACTCCAATGATGTTCAGTTTGGCCCTCCATATCCCCTACTAATCATGTTAAATGAAAAAGGAAAATGATGACCAAATAGGGATGTTTCTTATAGATCCATCAAAATAAGTAGATGATATATTGTAAAAAATTAATTACAATTTTTATTAAATATTTTATTTTTTAAATTAATTTCACTAATTTAATATTTAAAAATATCATTTCAGGATTCTCTTAAAGAGAAAGTTATGTAGGTAAGGTTTTTCCTTGAGAGGGAATCACATTTTGGCTACTGATTAAGGAAAGAGAAATCACCTGAGTTGTCTAAAAGGATATGAGTTGTGTGACATTAATAATTTTTTGGTTGTCCTGGTATGGAATTAAGAGAGGTAGAATATAAGGGAAAAACATCTTCTTTAAAGGATAAACTTAATGAGGTGAATCATTAAACAATAAATTGAATGAAATCATCTATACATGATATATTTTCATAAATGGTAGATAACTTTAGCATATATATCTTTCCTACACATATCCTCAACCTCCTCATTCAAATTGAATAGTGTACTATGAGTTGGATGTCAGGGCTCCACATTTACATATATTAGTGTACATAATCATATATAATGTTTGGATCATGTACATCCCCTACTTATGCATCCGGGTATGGTAGAATTACTGGTATATGATATTTTCGATCCAACCACTTTAGTGTCACTGCTAACTAAGGATGTGTCCAAAGTTTGAGATAAAATGGGATATTTCTTTTACTTTGACTATATATCCTTCTTCATCAGTGGAAAATTTTGGAATGTTTTGTTATTTAATTTATATTTATTTTTAGTTTAAACTACTTATAATGTTTTCTCACATTTATCTTATATAAAATTATCTGAAATCAATATAATTATTTCCAAATAAACAAATGTTTTGAGAACTAGTACCTACATATACTTATCAAGATTCTATTATTCTATTAAGATTAGCCTTTAATTTTTTATTATGGTGTTATATTATGATTTTCAATGACTTCTATCATATATGAGAGAGACTCTAAATTAAGAATATCTAGAAAAGATATCACATATCATGTGATTCGTGATGATCTCGATAATTTTGTTTTAGTTTTATTCCTTGTAAATAAATTTCAATTTCAATTTCAATTTATTTAAATATATATTACTTGTAATGGCTTAGTTAATTATATATCTAATTCGGAATTTCCACACTCTTTATATAAAAAATAAAGTTTGTTCTATTAATGGGTTTATAGATCTAGAATACATTTCCACAATTGTGCAATATGTAGATAAATATGATTTATTTAAATATATATCAAAAATATTATCAAATAAAAAGATTAAGTTATAGTTTCTTACATTCCTTGATTAGTGAAAAAAATTATAGAATAATGAAATATTATTCATTATAATATCATTGATGTTGAAATTTTTATATTTTAATAGATTTTGTATGTTGTGTTTATTTTTCCCCCGCTAATGTTTGTCATATTGGTTACACACTTTACTCAGTGGAGTTCATAAAATTTTCAAGATTTATTAACTTTTTATGTTTAATTATATCCTATTTGTTTTTTAATAATAATTTTTTCTTACTATATTGTTTTTCTAATTAATATACTAAAATACTGGACATGGAAATATTTAAACAAGGTTAACTTTTCAATAAATAATCCAAATAAAATTAATTATGTAAAAGTTTAGATTTATAACCATACTATTAGTTAATAATTATTTTTTATTACATATATATTGTTTCATAGTTTCAATATTTTGTTTCAAAACCATAGTGTAATCATCAAAGTAGAAGTGTTAAATGTGGTTATTATGTTTTTCGAATAAATCTTGAGATCATCATGATTAGAATTATGAATTATTTTCAAAGGGATAGTTCTATTACAACTCTTATGTTTTAAACCAATGATTGTTACTATTAATTTTATAAAATTTATTGATTTATAGGTTTTTAATGATGTTTCATCATATATAAATAAGGACATAAACCATAATTGGGGTTTATTTTTAGACTATTTCATTGGTTTGATTAATTTTTAGATGTAAATATAAAAGTCTCACGCATATGCATTTTTATTTTTGTAAATGATATTTTATTAAAGTTATCATTTTCAATTTATATTCCTATATGCTACTATTTTTACGGTTTTCTTCTACTAGAATTCATTTTACATGTTTTAGGTTATTGAATTTTATTAAATTTTTTTAAAAAATATTTGCGTTTAATATCATCAATTTTGAAAATAAAACATTAAATTCCCATTATATTTTTATATATTTTGGATATTTGATATCGATTATTAAGAAAAACCAACATCTAATGTCCTTTTGATGTTAAGTTTCTTAACAACCAATGTTAAAAGGTCTTTGAAGGTCGATTTTTAAGAGAAAACAACATTAATTTCCCTATATATCAATATTTAGTGGTGCTTTCAATGTTTGTATTTATAGTTACCAATGATGAAACTAGTATAAATCTTGGTTATAAATAACTTACGTGGAATCTATTCTTTTAATGTTGGCTATCTCTACTAGAATTGGATGTTTTCCCAACGGATATATACCAATGGTTTCTTCAAACTATTGGTATACTATTAAAAAAGGCAACATTTTCCAACAGATTGTTCAAATTGTGTGCAATGTGATAATATAGTTAATATTTACCAACGGTTTGACAAAACCATTGAGAAATCCTAAGTTCCTCTTAGATATACCAAAAGTTTTAATAAACTGTTGGTAAAGAGAGGATTTCCCAATGGGTTTTAAAAATCGTTGGGAATGTTTTTTCCCAAATACCTAGCACTCCAGCTCCCACTCGGTCTGATTTCAGAACCTAATCCAAAGATTCTCCTGAAGTTTTCTCAGCTTCAAAACTCATTCCGTCCATAGATAAATCATCAATTAGTCAATTTTTTATTTCTAAACTTCAAATTAGTAAGTGCTACCTTAGTTTTAAGGTTCTCCCCTCTATATTTTTTTTTCTATTTTCTGTTATGATTTGTGCTAAATTACAGTTTTTGTGGTCTGTAGTGTGGTGAACCATTTGATTTGTATTCTGCTTTCTATTCTACACTTCACACATGGTAAAGGGTGTTTTTAGTGGGAGTGATATGGTAGTTTATGTGGACTTTATTTTAGTTGAAAATTGGATTTGGATTTTGTATTTATAGTTTTTGTTCAAGGAATAAATGGAAGGATATTAATATTGAGGATGAATTGGCTGTTGGTTGGGTGATTGATTGGAATTTAGAACAACCCCACCCCCACCCCCTGGACACCTCCCTCCTCCTAGACATTCGCCACCCCCTGCACCCCCCAGACACCCCACCCATTGGATAGCTCCCTCTCCCACCCCCTGGACACCCCCACCACCTTGGACACCACCACCCTTTGGACACCCCTCCCCCACCCCCCTGGACACCCCACCCCCACCCTCCCTGGACACCCCTCACCCCCATGGATAGCACCCTACCCCCTTTAATAACCCCCACCACCCCCACCCCCTAGAAACCACCACACCCCTTGGACACCCTCCACCCTCTTGGATAGCCCCCACCCACTTAGATAGCCCCCTGGACACCACCACACTACTTTGACACCACCACACCTCCTAAGTGTTTTACCCAATTTTTAAATTCGAATTAAAAATTTAGTTGATTTCCCCTTTCCCCAATGACATTTACTAAGTGACCCACAGAGCCTTATAAATTTATTTTTTCATGTTTTGATAAATTGAATTTTACAGGTTTTGATAAATTGAATTTTCCATGTTTTGATAAATTGAATTTTTCATGTTTTGATAAATTGAATGGGTTGTTTGGAATGAAAGGGATAATGCTTGATGGTTTTCAATTCTTAATGAATAGAATGATTATAAATTAAATTACCCTAATGGGGGATGCAAGAGGGGTATGGGCTTTCCAGGTGGGGTGGGTTGTCCAGGGGGTAGTGGCTGCAGGGGGTAGGGGGAATCAAGGGTGTGGGGGAGGGGGGGTATGAGCTACCCAAGGAGGGGTGTGGGATATCTAGGGGGCCAGGGAGTGGTTTCTAGGTAGAGGACGAGGTGTGGTATATCCTTGGGGGGGGGGATTTCTAGGGGGTGGAGGTTGGTACTGTTGTCAAAGGTGTGCTCCTCAACTCGCCTTGGCGTGAGGCGCGACGAGAGACACCCGGTGCGCCTCACCATCGGTGAGGCAAGGAAACCTCACCGAGGCACGCCTTTGGCTTGTGAGTCATGCACCTACCCGAGAGGCACTATGGCATGAGGCTCGGAAAAGGCACACCAGTAGCCCCTGAAATCGGGAGAAATAAGGCAGCGGAGATCATTCGTAGAGGGCAACGGAAATCGAGGGCCTGGTGGAAATCAGGAGTGCTGGCTAAAATTAGGGGTGCAGTGGAAATTGTGTGTAGGAAGAAATTTGAGAAATTGAGGTAATTCATGGGGGTTCTAGTTGAAATATTGGGTGTAAGTAATAGAGACCATTCTTATATGGGCTGATGGAAATTGGGGATATTTTCTCAAAAGTGAGGTGTACATCCCTAAATATAACATTACATTTAATATATTAATAAAAAAAGAACTAAATAAAACTCTATAAAAATAGAACCATCTCTCGACTGAATTCAAGAAAGGAATAACATTAAACATATTTAACATAGCATGATGATTTTGATGTTTAGGTTCTCAAATTCATTTAACATAGCATAGAATTGAAGAAACACTTTTAACATTACAAAAGACATACAACATAATAAGAAGATTTTAATGTTTTGGTTATAATGATGATTATTTGATTATGATTTGGTTAAAAATTATCAACATGTATTTTAATTTGTATTATATTCATTGAATTTAATTTTGTTAATTTAAAATATTTTTGAAAATTGCATACATTTAATTATGTGCACTTGCGACTTAATTGCGTCTCGTACCGCACCTCACGCCTCATCCCCAAGTGACATTTTCATAGCGTTCCTTGGACAACATTGGGGGTGGGTTGTCAAGGGAGGTGGGGGTGGGGGTGGGCTGTCCTGGTGGGGGAGGGGGATGTGGGGTGTCCATATGGGGGGTGGGTGGGCTGTACAGGTGGGGGGGGATGTCTAGGTGGGGGTGTGTGGGGGTGGGTTGTCCTGGTGAGGGGGTGGGGGGAGGGAGGTATCAGCTGTCTAAGGATTGGGGGGGGGGGCGTGGACTGTTCGGGTTGGGGGTGGGAGGGGGGTGTCTATCTAGGGGGGTTGTCGGGGGGGGGGGGGGTAGGGGGGCTGCAGGGGACAGGGGTGTGCAATATCTAGGGAAGGGGGGTGGGCCATCTAGGGGTGGTGGTGGGTGGTCTATTCAGGCGGGGGAGGGGGGGTGTGCGCTGTCAGGGGGGTGGGATGTCCAAGGGGGGTGGGGGTGGGTTGTCCGGGTAGGGAGGGGGTGTGGGTTGTCCAGGGAGGAGGGGGGGGATGTCCAGGTGTGTGTGTGTGGGGGGGGGGTGTCTAGGTGGGGTGGGGGGTATCTAGGTGGGGTGGGGCTGTAGGGGGTAGGGAGGCTGTAAGGGTGTGGGGGGGGGGTGGGCTGTCTAGGGAGGGGGTGGGTTCTCCACTCCGATACTGTACGAAAAAATAGGAATCACATAAAACCAATGTATAGTTTTATTTCACACGTTTAGACTTTTCTGAAGGTTCCATAACAACACTCACTCTTTTCCTTCTAAGAAGAAGTGATCTCTACAATGAAATATCACTCGGGTTCTTATTCACTATCCATATTGATCTCATACTAATTTAAAATTCGTACAACTCCATATCACCTAATGATATAACAAGGCTCATACTACTATGAGTAGTGTCGCATTGAGACATGGATCATAAAATACGATCCACTTATGATATTTGGTGGTGTGTTTACAATTGGGTGTGTAGTGATTTATATGTATGATATTCATGGTTTACACCAAAAGTATCTCAGTCATCTATAATAGGCTCGGAATCATGATACAATTGGATAGAGATTGGATTTCATGACCCTAATTTGGGGGTGGACACCACCACCCTAGACAACCCCGCCACCCCCGTGGACAGCCCCC